>JAXQQM020088897.1:0-33167 GCA_034641835.2 Pinus albicaulis
CCGTTGTGTAACCATCTCTAGAAAGAGAAGAAAAGAGATATCACTGCCTTAGAAATGAGCCACTTCGAGGGGGCAACCTCCAATACATTACATAAATGAACAATTCTTGGATGATACAATTTACAAAACCTCCTTTCTATATATAGGAGTCCATGGGGCCATAATGTATCCTAGTGGGCCACAATGTAATCCTAGCCGACCTAACAATAATAATTTAAGGGCACAATAATAACAAAATGGGGGTTACAAGGGTACAATAATAACAATAAGGGGTTTACACTAATAATAATAAGGGGCTATACTAGTGATATAGGGACCTAACATGCCCCTCTCCTTCAAAAAAGTGTTGTCCTCAACACTTGAGTAGCTCCGGGTGCTTCCGTATAAAATTCTCATCCTCCCATGTAGAATCTTCAGTGGGTAAGTTCTTCCACTTGATGAGATACTCTGAAATTGATCGATTCCGTAGTTGTCGAGTTCTTGTTTCCATGACTGCTTTAGGTTCCAATATGATTTTTCCTTCCTCATCAAGTTCTGGCAATATTGTTTGAATCGGAAGATTTTCACCTATAACCTTCTTTAAGCATGAAACATGGAAAACTGGATGTACTCGCGAAGAAGCAGGAAGCTCCAATTTGTATGCCATAGTACCAATCTTTTGCAACACCTTGTAAGGACCATAGTACTTTGGCGATAATTTTTTATCCTTCTTTGCTTGCTTGAGGGACATTTGTTTGTATGGTTGTAGCCGTAAAAATACCCAATCTCCTACATCAAAACTTCTCTCGCTACGATGTTGATTTGCCTGTTGTTTCATTCGATTTTGTGCCAAATTCAGGTTATCCTTTAAGAGTTGGAGAACTTCTTGTTGATGCTCGATGTGATCTTCCACTACTTGAACCTTCGAATTTTCTCTTAAAGATGATGTGATGGATGGTGGATGATATCCATAAAGTGCCATAAACGGGGTCATTTTTGCTGCAGTATGGAAGGAAGTGTTATACCACCATTCAGCGAGAGGTAACCACTTGACCCATTGTGTTTGTTTATCAGATACAAAACAACGAAGATATCCTTCCAAACATTTATTTACTATCTATGTTTGACCATCATATTGAGGATGATAAGATGAGCTATGAGCTAATTGAGTACCCAAACAAGAAAATAACTCCGTCCAAAAATTTCCCGCAAAAATGGGATCTCTGTCGCTCACAATAACCCTTGGGCTTCCATGTAGCTTTTGAATTCTGTCCACAAATGTAGTAGCAACTGTACTTGCTTTAAATGGATGAGATAATGCACAAAAGTGTGCATACTTGGTAAGTCTATCAACTACCACCATGATAACACTCTTTCCTTCGGACTTAGGTAAACCTGTGATAAAATCCATTGAAATCTCCTCCCAACGTTGACTTGGAATGGATAAAGGTTGTATAAGTCCCGGGGTCTTAATTGTTTCCACTTTATTCTGCTGGCAAACCAAACATTCTGCCACAAACTTTTGAATATCAGATTTAAGGCCATCCCAAAAAAATTCTTTCTTCACCCTGTGGTAAGTTTTTAAAAATCCTGAGTGTCCTCCTAAAGGAGAAGTGTGCAATTCCAGAAGAATCTTTTGTTTTATTTGGGAATTCTTACAAAGATATAAGCGATATTTGTACCATAAGGAATCATTTTTCCAACTAAATGTATCAGATGTACTAGGATCTTGCTGCAACTTTTGAATGAGTATCCATACATCTTTGTCCTTCTTCCATTCATCTCTTGCTTCAGTTATCCAATCTGGTTGGATAATAGAAATGGCACAAAGCAATGCCTCCACCTCTTCATTCTTTCTTGAGAGTGCATCTGCAACAACATTAAGCTTTCCTTTTTTGTAGATTATTTCAAAGTCATAACCCAACATCTTTGTGACCTATTTTTGTTGCTCTTCTGAAGATAGTCTTTGTTCCAAAAAGTGTTTAAGACTATCATGATCAGTTTTTACCTTGAAGTGTCTTCCCATTAGGTAAGTTCGCCATCTCTTTAGTGCATGCAGTATTGCTAACATTTCCTTCTCATAAATAGGTTTCTGTAAATACTTTCCTTTGATTGGACGACTTTCAAAAGCAATGGGTCTTCCTTCCTGCATTAAAACTGCACCAATTCCATTTCTCGAGGCATCACATTCCACAATAAAGGTTTTTGTGAAGTCTGGTGTAGCTAAGACCGGTGCTAGGCACATTGCCTCTTTAAGATGTTCAAAGGCCTTAGTTGCTTCAGGAGTCCATGAAAATGCATATTTCTTCAATAATGTTGTTAGAGGTGCTGCTATTCTCCCATAATTCTTAACAAACTTGCGATAATACTGCTTTATGGTTGTGGGGACTTTCCATTCCTTAATGGCTTTAATTTTGTTAGGGTCTACCTTAACACCCTCGTGAGATACAATATGACCCAGATATTCCACCTCTCGTACTCCAAAGAAACATTTGGATGTTTTTGCATATAATTGTTTCTCCTGCAATAGTTTGAGCACCCTGTCAACATGTTGAACATGATCCTTCCAAGACCTGCTGTAGATTAGTATATCATCAAAAAATACTAGGACAAATTTTCTAAGGAAGGGTTTGAAAATGGAATTCATCAACCCTTGAAATGTAGAAGGTGCATTGGTAAGGCCAAAAGGCATGACCAAAAATTCATAATGACCCTCATGAGTTCGAAATGTTGTTTTTGGAATATCTTCAGCCTTCATTCTAATTTGATGATATCCTGAACGAAGATCCAACTTGGTAAAATAAATTGCTCCATGTAATTCATCCAATAATTCATCAATCGCAGGAATGGGAAATTTATCTTTAATGGTGAGCTTATTGAGCTCCCTATAATCCGGACACATTCGCCATGATCCATCCTTCTTGTGTACCAATACTACAGGAGCACAGAAAGAACTTTGACTGGGTTGAATTATACCCGCCTCTAACATTTCTGCAATCATACGTTCAATTTCGCTCTTTTGGAAGTAAGGATATCTATAAGGCCCGATGTTTGGAGGAACACTTCCTGGAATCAAATGAATAGCATGATCATGATCACGAATAGGTGGGAGTCCTTTGAGAGTTTCAAACACCTTGGAATGATTGTCCAAGACTTGTTGGAGATCTGCAGAAATAGATGATTTTGATGTTGGAACTTCTAGTGAGCATAATTGTGCAATTACGCCTCGCTGTTCTTTCTTTAGAAGTTTTGTCATGACATTAGAGCTTATTATCCTTCCTGGCTTCCCCGCAATACCCCGTAATTCGACTTCCTTTCCTTCTGAAAAAAATTTCAAGAAAAGTTCTTGAAAATTAAAAGCTACTATCCCCAAAGATTGTAACCATTGTACTCCTAGTACAACATCATCACCTCCCATAGGAATGGCAAGCATTGGACTAGTCAATACATATTCCCCCATGGTTAGCTTGATATTATGGCATTTTCCAGAGCAATTTATAGTTCCTCCATTTGCAACCATCACTTGACATTCCGGTGCTGGGTATAGGAAACAATTTAATTCCTTGGCTACCTTATAATGAATAAAATTATGGGTGCTACCTGAATCAATCAACACTATTACCCTTTTCTTCTTTATATGTCCTTATATCTTGAGAGTTTGAGGAGTGGTAATTCCTGCCAGTGCATTACACGATATGGTCGGATTCATTTCTTCCTCTTCTAGGGGTGGTTCCTGGTGTATATCCTCTTCTCGTTCATTTTCTTCTTCTTCTTCACAATCTATGTAAAATAATTTCTTCTCAGCACACTTATGACCTTTAGTGTATTTGCTATCACAACTGTAGCAAAGCCCTTTTGCTCTTCTTTCTTCCAATTGTTGTGGTGTCAACCTTGTAGGTTGTGGAAATCTAGGCATAGCAACACTTCCTTCTTTATAGAATTGAGTGGTAGGCTTCCTTGTCGCCATAATTTTACATTCAACTTTTCGTGCCAACCTGAATGCCTTCTCCAATGAATCAGGTTCCAAAACGCGAACTTCATGTTGGATGTTATCCTTTAAAGTGCCTAGGAAGAGATCAATCCCGTGTTCCTCTGTAAGATCAGTTACCCTTATATTCAATTTTTGGAAGTCCTCAATGTGCTGCCCCACTAAACCCTTTTGTTTGAGATTTATCAATTGGGTAAAGAAGGTGTTGCTCTTTGTATCCTCATAATGTGCTATCATTTCCTCCGTAAAAATCGACCAAGTGACAATTTTTTTACGGGAGCAAAGCCATTGATACCATACAAATGTATTTTGTTCTAAATGTAAAGTTGCAATGCGTACCTTTTGTGTGTTTTGCACATTATGGAGATCAAAATATTGCTCCATCTGTAGTATCCATGTTACAGAATCCTTTCCATCAAACTTCCTCATATCCATTTTTGGAATATGGTGGTTCTTCCCGCCAACATTAGAGTTTATGAAATCATGATTAACATTTATTTTGTTCTCATCATGAGGTTCTTCTACTATATTTCCGCCATTAGGAATCATTTCTTGTTTTAAGCTTGTCATCAAGCCTTCCATGTATTCTTTTAGATCATTCTTCATGTTTTCCATGTTGTCTTTCATGTCATCCATCTTAGCTTCCATGCCATCCATTTTAGCTTCCATGCCTTTCTTCAAACCGTCCATCTTCACTTCCACGCCATCCATTTTAGCTTCCATGCCTTTCTTCAAACCGTCCATCTTCACTTCCACGCCTTTCTTCAAAACTTCCATTTCATTTTTTGTTGCTTTTTGCGAGAGTGAAATTTGTTGCACTTGCTCTTGTAATTTTGATAGATCATGTTGTAATTCTTCATCTTCATGAGTCATAGTAGAGCCTTCTGAAGGCTTAATGGGTGTTGAATTATTTTTAGGGGCCATTTTAGAATCCAATATTGATATTTATTCTACAAGATGCCCTTGGAATCAATTCAACTTGATTCTTCAAACAAGACTTATGCAATTCGGAAAAAAAATACACACCTTTTACTAGCTTTGAGGATCTCGATATTGAAATTGAATTATCTATGTAATTGAAAATCTTCGATATCTGAAATTCAGCCCTGTAGTAGCCCTCTGAAGCTTCTTTCAAATGCCACAGGTCTGACCTGATTTGGATTCTCCAAGACAAAGTTGTGTCCAATCTCCCACAATGACCTAATTCTGGACTGGTTCAGTAGAGCGAACTTGTACGACTTGCCACGTGTCACCGTTTTGTCCTTTGTCTCTGAAATTGATAGCGAAGAAACTACAGGCCATGTAATTGCGACCACTTTTGACGGCACTCCAATCCAATCTTCAGAGAGAGAGTTATTGAACTTTTCCCACGATCACCTCTTTGAGATGAAATTCAGGAGCCTGAAAAAGCACTACCTTCCACAGATCATATCTCCAAAAATATTGCGAACCAAGCTCTGAAATTTTTTTATGAATTTCCTCAGGATTTCAGCTTCGCACCATATGAATTTCAGATTCTGAACCTTCGTAGAAAAATATTTATAGCGCAAATGCCACGATGACCTGTTTAGGAGCCTGAAAAAATACCTGAGTTCCACAGATCATATCTCCGAAATTATTGCGAACCAAACTCTGAAATTTTTATACAGACTTCCTCAAGATTTTGGCTTCGCACCCTAAAAATTCCAGCTTCTGAAACCTCGTAGAAAAAAATTTATAGCGAAAATGCCACGATGACCTGTTTGGAGCAGCGAAACCCTAGAATCCAAAGCTCTGATACCAAATGTTGTGTAACCAGCTCCAAAAAGAGAAGAAAAGAGATATAAACGTCTTAGAAATGAGCCACTTCGAGGGGGCAACCTCCAATACATTACATAAATGAAAAATTCTTGGATGATACAATTTACAAAACCTCCTTTCTATATATAGGAGTCCATGGGGCCATAATGTAATCCTAGTGGGCCACAATGTAATCCTAGCCAACCCAACAATAATAATTTAAGGGCACAATAATAACAAAATGGGGGTTACAAGGGTACAATAATAACAAGGGGTTTACACTAATAATAATAAGCGGCTATACTAGTGATCCTCATAACTACTTTTAGAAAGTAGAACACATTAATTATTGAACATAGAGTAAGGCCTAAGATCAGAGAAAGACTTTTAACCTTCAATGCTTTTGACACTAACTCAAAGGGATCTTAGAAAGGAAAATTGTTGGAAAAAGAACCTAGTGGACAGGGCTAACTCTAAATCCCCAGTTTCCCAATTCTTTCAGCTGAAACCAAACAAGAAAAACTAAGAAACAAACTCTAAATTCATACATCAGTAAGCATGGACAAGCCAACTTCTATACTAGTTAAATTATCTTGAATTTGCTCTTAGATACACCAATAGCAGAAAACGTAAAGATAAAGATTATAGTGAGACTTAGGGTACTTCCAGCAGTATATCCTAATCTATGCTTGCTATTATTTATCTGAGAATAATGGACAGTATGATAAAACATGGAAGGAAACAATTACAATAAGAGTAACATCACGAATAATATAGACCAGGATCATGTGAATCTGCTTGTTTAATTGATGTGAAAAACCAGTCACATACTTTGAGTCCAGTGGCTCTTTACAATCTAGACTTCTCTTCCCAGCCTACTATATTACAAAATACTTAGGTACTTCCCTCAATAACAGTTTCAAATAGTCAAAATAGATCCGTACCCAACCAACAACCTTTACAATGTATTTTCCATGGATATTTATAGGTGAATGGAGAGGAGGAGTAGTAGTTGTAAACTTAATTGATTCATTAAGACAGAGGGGAGGAAGTATTTGATGCTCACTCTACATAATGGCTCTACATTTAACATGTTTAGTACCCTTTAGGCTGGCCTGGAAGTCTTTGTCAGATTGACAATAACTTTAGGTATGTTCTTTGAAGTGCTCTTCTGGCTGTAGTACTCTGTTTTACTTCTGAGATAAGTAAGGTGATAGAAGTTTTTTTAGGTCTCTGAACTGCATATTTTTCCTTTAAACACTGGATTATAGGCATTAAATCTTCAATAATAGGCTTAAATCCCTTTAATCCTTCACTGATACTCTTTGCCGCTTCTGCTGACTGTTTCTGTGAATGTACAGTTTTGAATGGCACTGGAGGGTTTATGAGAGGGTTTAACACTGATATTTTAATGAAAACATGCTTTAAATACCTTCTCAGGCATTTTCCACTACTACTTTGGCTCTAAAACATGGCATTCTGTGCTCTGTATTTCCCTGTCTGTGACTGTGAGACATAGTAAATTCACGCCACTGAAACCTGCAAAAAGACAACAAATTCATTATGAAAAAACATGTGGGAGTGGGTGAGGCTTGCTACGAAGGCTCGTGGAGGATGGAAGAGAAATGGCAGAAAGGTGTATGCAGCGATGAAAAATGGTGGTTGTAGTGAAAATATGGGCAAAAATCTATGTTGGAAGGAAAAAAAGAGAGCTGACGAAGGTTTGGGGCGTCATGGATTTTGGACCATCAGATTAGATTAGACAGCAATGATCTATGGCTCAAATTGCGCGATGAAGTCACCTGGGAGCATTGGATGAATGGGAGAGAAATTTATATGAGAGCCGTTGGATTAGGTTAGTCAATGGTGATCAACGGTGGAGGTTGCAAGATAAGGTCGTTGGGGAGGATGAATGAACGAAGGATGGGTGAACATGAGATCTAATATGAACCGTAGGATTAAAGAGTTCAATAGCTATGATTAATCATGAATTCTTAATGCGGAGGGTGGTAAGCGGAAAACCATAATGGTTTTCGCACGGGGCTGAGGGTGGTAAATGGTTTTCACTTTTGGAATGAGATCCTATCAGGGATCGACACATGGAATCACAAAACTGCTTATATCGCGTGATTTTAAAACGTTAACGTCCAAACACTAAATTCACGTGATATGCACCTCATCCATTGGATGGAGGGCAGGGAGATCTGACGGTGGGAATGAAAGTGTGATGTGGAAAGATTCACGGGGCAGAGGTGAGCCATCGGGTTCATTGTGGACCGTCAGATCTTCAGAATGGACGGTCAGGATCAAAAGTAGGAGCGCCTGTGTTGCAAAGAGGAAGAAGGTTAGATGGATGGGCAGAATAGATCCTGGCAATTGGATCTATAGAACGGACGACTAATATTGCGTCGGAAAAATGATTCGGGACCTGGTGGACAAACAAAAAATGGGCGATGCGATTAGATTATGACCGTCAGATCGGAAGGGGAATTAATAGCTAGGATTGTATTGGCGGGCGCGAGTGATGGGCTTATGAGTGGAGTGTGATTTTATCTCAGCCGTCAGATCTATGAGAATGAATGGTCAAGATTGGATCGGGGATCGCAAATCAGAGGAGATAAGAGGATGGCACTTAAGACTTTGCGCGATGCGATTAAGCGCTGGCCGTCGGATCTGGGAGTAAGATTTATGGTCAATACTCAATCAGAGGGGTAATGGAGAGGGGTTATGGGCGGGGAATTGGTTTAATCCTGATCATTGGACTCTACGATCGGACGATCAAGATTAGACGAGGGAGCGGAGGAGATGGGTTCATCACATCGGGAATTTTTGGAAGAACAAAGGAAAATTCGTTAATAGAAATCTCCGATTGCGATTTGCGATTAGGCCTTAGCGCTTGGTTGCGGCTCCGGGTTATATGGAGAAGGGCTAAGGGCTAATCCGAAAGGGGCTGAAGCCGTAAAGTGTTACAAGGGTGATTTTAGGCCAAAAAACAGGGTTTTTAAGGCTTAGAGAGGGGTTTCAGTAGATGAAAGGAGGCATCTTTAAACCATATAAAGGGAGTTATAAGGTTCAGAAGGGTTTTTTGGAAGATTTAGAGGTTAAATGGAGGCATTTTGAGGGATTTTATTAAGGGAATGAGGATGAAACATGGGGGATTTTTTGGGAATGAAAAGGAAGAAAATGGAGGCTTCTTTGACAATAGTTTTCTTCACTGATCAGCAGGATTCTTTAATGGAAGCAGTATTGAAGAATATTCAAGGAAAAAAAGACACATGAAGGCTTCAACAATGATATATTTTCATGGAAAATGTTTCTCTTGAAGGCTCAGAAACATACTTAGCCACCTGTTTGCTATGCCAAAAATTTACAGGTGGCTAACACTACCAACTCTAGGGATTTTTTTCCTTTAGAAAATACCCATGACTATCACCAAGATGCTTAAATATACTTCGACCTCGGGCCACTGAATCCCCATCATCCGTGTTTAGCCATCACTCACCAACATGCCTATGTTAAACCCATTATGGTTCGATTAAGGCTTCCTTTTTGTCGACATCAGCACCTCTTTTCCAAAAAGGAAGCGGTACCTTGGATGACCCCCCCCCATGTAAAGGGGTATCCTCGGGTGTCACTATGGGAGAGATCGTTGTCCATAGATGTCATCCATCCTCTTGACATTCGACTACAACAAAAGCTTTCATGTCACAATGGTATCGTACCTTACAACCATTGCACTTTGATCAAGATCCATCGACGACCCGTGCCTTTATAAGCGTCTTTAGCAAAAAAAATTACACGAGAAGGTCCCAGCTAGTACATATGCGTATATTGCACAATGATCTTCCATACCAAGATTACACATATGGGTACCACATTCCACCTTTCGTCAAAGAAAAAACGCCCCTGAGGGTGGCAGCAGTCGTCATCAACAACCACCAACATCACTACCACAGTAGTGACATAGACAGCACATGTATCTGTCAATTTTGTTTAACTAGCCATAGCATCATGAGCATGGGACATGCCCCCCTCGTTGAAATTTTGCAAATATGTTGTATATTTTGTCTACTTGTAGGCGGTCCCCTAGGCAGTGGTTATCTCAGACTCGGTGCAATATGTTGTCCTTCTACACGCATGCCTCACTCTCTCTCTTTCTCTCTCTCTCTCTCTCTGCGTACGATACATAAAAGAACTATAATGTATTTTGGCTATACAGTTCTTCCTAGACCTCACACATTAGGGGGCAACTGTTAACACTGGAAAATCGTACAGCAGAAAACTACATCAAGTAATGTTGAGCCTAAGGATTTACAGGATAGGGATACATTATGGAATAAAAAAATGTTAAGAATCTCTAAGTTTTGGAGCAATTCAAGATTGAACTAGTCCTAAATGCTCGAATGCACACTTTTTCCTTCAAGAAGAGCGCCTTCTACACGCGCTAGAGCCCGATAAGCTCGCATTCCTGGAAATGGAAAAAGGTCCCATTCTGGGACCACAAGCAGGAAAATGGAAGTTTCTCCTTATATGAAAGCTGCGTAAGGACAACACCAGTGCCTCCTTAGGCCTTCTGTGAGCACACAAAAGCATATTTCAGCCCACAATGGAATATTTCCCCTCCCTTGGGTCACTATCCACCATGTACCAAGGGAGGGAAGGAGGTTTGAAAGCTCACCTATATAAACCCTCAAGGAGATGAATAATGGGTGACCACAAGGTTATGCTATCCAAAGTTGCCCAAGCAACACCAGCTGTTTGTGTGAACCAAGGAGAAGGAGCTGAATAATATGACTCAATTTTTGGCCACCCAACAATTTCAGTCCATTGCAACATAGAGAGAGAGTTGAACTGCGTCAAAAGGAAGAAATTGAAGGATAAACATCCTTGCGTCGGGTCCTAGAGCCTCTGCCTAGGCCCTTCGGCAAGTGGGTAAGATTTGTATTTATTCGAAGCATTCAATGGGAAGAAGGCCATTGAGCCGTTGTTTACCTTGTTATTGTTTGGAACTCTCTATTTAGCTTCTTTTTGTGTTTTTAGTTTTACTTTTTAACAGAGCATACTTAAGTGTATTACTTCATTTTAAGTCTTATACTTTTGAGCTCCCCCCAGATACTGTCGGTTACTTATGGTTTAGGGAAATGACCACATTCTCTAGATGTGTGCGATTTCGTATACCCGTGTGTGGAATCCACCACAACAGTCATCATTGATCATTCCAATGAGTTTTTGATGACGTTATGTGCTTCTTAATATAGTTTTTGTTAAAATACAATGATTTAATACCATTATTGTGGAGTCTTTTTTATAATATTTCCAAGGCCATAGTGGTTAGAGTCATTCAAATTTTTAAGAAGTAATTAGTGTGTATCATTTCCATCAAGTAATGAATAGTTGAATATATTTTTCCTATGATTCAACACATGATTCATATCTATTAATTTTATTAACTAGAAAACTACCTTTACATAAATTCCCACTAGTGTTTGTAGGAAATATAGTACTTAATACATAATCAAGCTTTGTCAATTATATTAATGAGAAATACCTAACACTCCTCAACAATCTAGGTGCACCTTAAATTAATGCTTTGGTGGCATGCCTAACTGTATAGAACTCTCCTAGCATCTGTTGGCATGCATGTAGTCCCTAGCATGCCTTGGAACACCTTGGTTGAATGCATTGACATACATTAGCACTTGGCACACAATGCCACTTGGCATGTATTGGGACCTATTATTAGTGTGGCTAGCATGCCATTTTTTAAAAAAGCTAAAGTCCCGAATTATTAACCCTCTTATTGGTTCTTCCTTTTGTTTCCTTGAAAATTCTTAACACATATTGACATACCCTGGCACCCTACACATCCTTAGCACCTGGCATGTATTGGCATATCTTGGCACTATTTGGCACATATAATTAGCACACACTAGAAATCCCAAGCACACTTTGAGACTGCTTGACATGCCTTGATATTCCCTAGCATGCCTTAGCAATCCTTAGCATACCTTGTTACTCCCTCCTTGCCATGAAAACTAGCACTCATTAACACGAGTCCCTAGCACACGTTCCTCATATTCATTAACTTCCATGAATTTTTACCTAGTGCTTCATTAATGTTTTGTCCTAGTACTACTTAACACTCCTCAACATGCATTAGCACTCTCTAGCACACCTTAGCACTCTTCAAAATTCCCTTCCACTTCATAGCATGCATAACACTCTATGACACATATTGGCACTTGGAACATGTTGGCGCTTGGAAAGTCTTAGAATGTATGGAATACGTTGACATGCCTTGGTATGATTTGGCATGTTTTAATATTAAATTTATTTGAGATCAACTGTTGGAAATTAAATGAGAAGCAACAGAGGATGACATGGAACTTGTAATGCGCTAAGAATTTGAACTTGGAACCTATTGGTTCCTAGTGTTGGTGTGCCTAGCATGCCCCTCTTGGAAAAGGTAAATTTATGAATCATTAACCCTCTTATGTGTTCATTTCCTTGTCTTTTAAATTGTTTCTCCCTTTTGTTTCCTTGACAATCCCTGACACACATTGACACACCCTTGCACATCTTGGAATGCCTTATCACTTGGCGCATCTTAGCATTCCATAGCACACCTTGGCACTCATGTCCTCACAGCTAGACTTTACATTTTTTCACGACTTGGGAACCCAATCAATTCCTTGGCTACTGCAGTTCATATGACAACATTGGATTGCTTCAACCGCAAAAAATTCATCAATTGCACCTAATACAGGTAGATTGTGGCTTGCTCACCTAATAAGTACCTATAATTAATATTATCCCACTCATGTCCAAGCTCAAATTTCCCCACTTAACTAGTTACCAAGACAAGGATCACATGATCTAGCCATGGCCATAAAACAACTAAGAAACATAGCTTACATAGGAAATATTTCACATGTATGTCCAGTTCATATAAATAATAAAGTAATAACTAAGGGTTTGCAAGAACCATAAGATGCACAAGTCACATAAGATATAAGTCGACACAACTTGAGTGCCATAAAATTTATACACAACAATGTACAATATGAAATTATATAGAATAGTTTAAAACATGAGAATGTAGCCAAAGTGTGCCACATCTCATATAAAAAAATAGGTAAAGGAAAAAGAATGTTGCGCCTAGCATAAAGTGATATCCCTTTGTCTAAAATTGCTATGTCGAGCCCCATATAACAACCATAGGCTTGCCTCCTTTAAATCATATTCTAAACTTATCCCAACACACTTCATCCTTAACGCACTTGAATTCGCTAACACTCCCTGACACACACTCTTAGTCATTCCATTCCATGCATTTTGACCTAGTTATCCCTTGATATGCCCTGACACTCCCTAACACTATTTTGTATGCATTGACATTTTCCAACATGTGTTAGCATGCCTTTTCATTCCTAATGTGCATGCCTTGACCCTTTGTAGCTATCATTCCCTCACAACTACCTTTACTTAATTTGCAACATGGTAACCCAACCAAGCCTTCACTTGACTACAAGAGCTTGACCAAGTTATGGTTACTACAGCTAGAATATGTTGTTGAATTATGTAGCTTGGGAGGTAATCCACAATCCTAGTGAGATGGGTTTGTGTGAGTTTGGTCACAAAAGGCTTTGTGGGAAAATAAGCCAAGCAAAGGGATTTTGGACCCAATATGGGGTTTAAAATATAAAAGAAAATTAAAAAGGAAAATTAATGTTTCCTAAGGTCTAAGTGGATAAAACCCATAAGTTCTAGAGGGTTCCTAAGAGGTCTAGGAAAAACTATTTAAGGAGGCCTTAGGATGAAGTAAATAACATCAAGTGATAAGGAGCTCATTTGATCAAGGGGGTGAAGAGAGACGTAGTCATAAAGTAGGTCAAGTAAGGGTTGCTAAAGGGAGGCTATGATCATCCTCTAAGAGCAAGATCATCACGTGAGGGTTCACAAGAATGTTGCAAACCTTAATGGTTGGTTTGAGCTAGGAATTAGGATGGCATATTGTTGGTTCTATTATGGCAGATTGAGCTTAAGAGAGGTTTCTCATGAGAATCTGGGCATGTGATTTCAATGGTGTATTTGTGTGAAGGCCGCATCAAATTCTAAAATGTTGAAATTTGCAACAAGAAACATTGAAATTAGAAACCAGAAAGGAAAAATACACACACACACACAACAGATGCACCCACACTCATGACGAATTTTTATGCACCAGGAGTGAGGAATGTGCGGCGTATAATTTATTTTTCCCTTAAATAAATTGGACAATAAATTGTAATTTCATCTCATAAGAACTTGTGTCAGTTAACTAAGTAATGATGACTAAGTTAGCTCAAGAAATGCGAGTTGAGGATCTAAGATGAGGCATGTATAGGGATTAATCTAATATTTTTTGGATCCAGTTGCAGTTGATGCATTAGTGGGGTGCAGGTGTGAATTACTTAATTAAATGAGTGAAAATTAGTTTAAATAGTTCTAAGTAATTGATGATCTAGTGAGATGTCAACCAATGAATTAAATTAGATTTAATTCACAGTGAGTGATAAATCAGATAACTAATAATTCACTATATATAGTTGCATGCATGTTAGTTCCGAGGAGGACCCAGTTGAGACAGAGGTTAAAGGGAACATAACTATCATTTGTATTTATACAAAATTTCCCATGTGCAAATATAAATCCATTGAGATGCCATGATGGATTGCGCAATCAAGGAAGACTGATTTTCCTAATTAATAGGGAGCTAAATCCCTAGGAATTGCATGAGAAAGGCAAGCTAAAGGAAGGCCGAGAATTCGCTATGTACTAGACCGAGTTTGCCTAGATTAGTGGGAGATAATTGGCAGAGTGCTCGAGAATCTCATGAGAGTTTAAGCATTGTATTGTTTCATGATTCTTTGACTTAATACGCAATAGAGATAGAACAGTTTTGAGAAATTTCTTTGCCTAGATACGTATTGTGTTGTGCTATTGATAATTTATTTCTCTTACTTACATGTGATTGTGCGACAGTGTTTTGTTTTCGAAAATTGTAGGAAGGATTTAGTATCTTGTTTTAGTACATTACAAGATCAGATTGAATCTCGACGTTGGTTAGATTTTCTACATGGTATCAAAGCAGGAATTTTTTGGACAGAGAGTTTGCAGAGAATATCTGAAGATTTTGGTGTAAAATTTCAAAAAAAAATAGCATATTTGGATTTCTTGCGAAAAACTATCCAAATGGAAAATTAATTCGGAGCTCGGATGAGGGAGATATTGTCGATTTAAAATCAACTCTTTTTTAGAAACTTTTGTAATGGTGGGACAATTACAATGTGTTCGAGTCAAGAACCTATATGTACTTGAGGTAGCATATGCATGCAAAGATCTGAGGAGTAAATCATAGGTTAGAGACATGGATATTGAGAGGAAGTACAAATTACCTCTCAACATGTAGCCTTAGAAGTAGTCTCAAAAGGTTGTGGAGCAACCAAAATTGAAGAATCAGAGAGGAGACCGAGTGGAAGCATCCACTCAAGAAGAGACCTCCATGAGGGAGAAATTTCAAGCCAGATGAGCAGAGGGAGCATATTCAACCATACCTCCAGGTGAAAGGTGGGGTGATGTGTAGACATAATCCCAAGGTAAGAAATTTGGGCAGGGTCCATTGAGATGGTGTGTCTCATGGATCAAACCTAGCTACAAGGAGTCCACAGTACAATAGTACAAGGAAGGATATGTTATATTGATGAAATTAGATGTTAGGAAGACATAAATAAAAGTGACAAATGTCAGATACTGGAGTGCAGATCAGAGTTGGAAATAGTGCAGATGCAGATGTCAACAATAGATGCAGATGTCAACAAAAATGCAGAGATTCCTGTAGACAGGTGTAGTAGCTAGCAAAAATCAGAATAATCTGATGACAAATGGATTATACTGATTCAGTTGTTCGGAGGCTATTCAGTTTCAGGATTTGCAAGTGCAAACAACACTAGAGAAGTGTTGCATGCATAATTCCAAAGGTACCGGATCAAGATATATTGAATTCCTTTCTTGTTGAGATGGAGTGTTTAAATTTGCAACAAGAAATAGTGAAATTGGCAACTAGAAAGGACAAAATAAAATGCACCCACCCTTTTTGAGGGACTAGTGCCAAATTCACTTGGGGATATGGAGTCAGGGATGATAATGAACAAGAATTCGGTTTCTTAATCAAGGAGGGCCATAAATTCAACTTCACCCAATATTACAGGAAAATGAAAATTTATTAGGAGTTGATTGAATTAGCTTATGGGCCTACATTAGCCCCTAAACATAAAAAAATATGCAAGTAACCCTAAATTTTTGTGACAATCCCACCAAAATATTTCATACATGGAATAATAAGCCTCATAAGAGGTCAACTAATGTCCTAGGGACTTCTAGGAGGAATAATGGGGTCCAGGAGTGACATAATTATGAAAGGGACCCATCAAAAGTGTTGGACAAGGGGGTGGCCCCTTGTTATTGAAACATTAAACCTGTGGTGCTCTCATTAAACCTGTGGACTAAAAGGGTTGTGTGTGGCCACCATCAGCAAGTAGGTCTTAGGATAGATTGGTTGTCAAAGGATTAACACCAAGCCCTAGTTATATTCTTTGTATCAGTGTGATTGTAAAGGGTCACGATCCATGGTACAGAAGCTCTAACCTATTGTATTGTAGTTTGTAATATAATGAAGAAGGGTTTGAAAAATATAAAATTATCATGTGCACTAGTTTATTCCTTGATTTGTGTAGATTTCGTTGTGCATTAAAGTAGAAGTGTTGTGGCACTTGAGTGTGTTTGCATCAAAGATTTCAAGACAAAACTCAGGTTCTCATGTGCGTGGAAATTGAACTTATGCCTTGTTCACCTAAGAACTACCTATATCTCATCTTATGTTACTCATGTCCAATCTCAACTCATCCAACTTAACAAGTTACCAAGACAAGGATCACATCCAACCATGGCAGTAAAACAACTAAGCAACACAATTTACATCTTAACATCCCATATAACCTGGCACGTCTTAGAATGCCTTGGAATTATTTGGCAAGTGCTAGCATCCCCTGCATTCCTTGGCATGATTTGGCCCTCCCTAACACACAATAAAACTCTTTGGAATGCCTTGGAACTCTAGAATTCCTTGGAATTTCCTAGCATATAACCTTGCTACTCCCTCCTTATCACACCTGAAACTCACTGACACTCTCTATCACACACCCTTATTCGTTCATTTCCATGCATTTTGAACTAGTTCTCCCTTGTGTTTCCATGGCACTCCCTAGCATGCATTGACACACCCTGGCACTTGGCACATCCTACCATGCTGCCCTGGCACTCTATCATTCCTTGGCACTACCTAGCATACCTTTTCACTCCCTCATTAACACACCTATAAATTTTTGATGCTCCCTGTCACACACTCTTATTCATTAATTTCCATGCATTTGACACTAGTGCTCCCTTGTTTTTCCTTGGCACTCCCAAACACTCCAGCCTGGCAAGCATTGGCACACCCTAGCACCTGGCACATCTTGACATGTTTCTCTGGACTCTAGCATGCCTTAACACTTCCTAGAATACCTTATTGTCACTCCCTCCTTAGCACACCCAAAATTCACTGACACTTCCTATCACAAACCCTTATTCATTCATTTTTAAATATAGTTTTATCTGGTTTGTTATGATGAACTGTCTAGTGGAATATCCATGATATTTTATGAATCACCCCAACATCTATCCTTTATGAAAGGCATATGATGATATTACTTCACACTTATTTATTTATAGTTGTCCCCACACAATGCAGGTCATCACCACCACCCTTGCAAAATTGAACATGATAGGCTTGTGGTCCTATCTAAGCTTGAAAGAAAATTTCAAAACTTAGTTACACAACATGATGGAAGATTATTATAAAGGTTTCCCATGCATTCTAATCAGAAATATCTAGTGGGATTGGAACAACAACACATTTTGTTCATGAGAAATATCCATGATAGTTTATGAATCACCCCGACATTTAACCTTAATGCTAGTCATATGATGATATTTCTTCACACTTATTTATCTCTTTTCCCAACACAGTGCAGGTCATCACCACCACCCTTGAAAACTTAAACATGATAGGCTTTTTGTCCTATCTAAGTTTGGAAGAAAATTTCAAAACTTAGTTACACAACATCATGGAATATTATTAAAAAGTTTTCCCATGCATTCTAATCAGCAATATCTGGTGGGATTGGAATAGCAACACATTTTGTTCACGAGAAATATCCATCATATTTTACAAATCACTCCAAGATTTATCCTTTACGCAAGTCATATGATGATATTTATTCACACTTATTTATCTCTTGTCCCAACACAGTGCAGGTCATCACCACCACCCTTGCAAAATTGAACATGACAGGCTCATGGTCCTATCTAAGTTTGGAAGAAAATTTCAAAACTTAGTTACACAACATCATGGAAGATTATTAAAAAGGTTTCCCATGCATTCTAAACAACAATATTTAGTGGGATTGGAACAACAACGCATTTTTCTCACGAGAAATATCCATGATAGTTTACAATTAATCACCCCAACATCTATCCTTTATGCAAGTCATATGATGATATTTATTCACATTTATTTATATCTTATCCCAACACAGTGCAGGTCATCACCACCACCCTTGCAAAATTGAACATGATAGGCTCATGGTCCTATCTAAGCTTGGAAGAAAATTTCAAAACTTAGTTACTCAACATCAAGGAATATTATTATAAATGTTTCCCATGCATTCTAATAAGAAATATCTGGTGGTATTGGAACAACAACACATTTTTTACACGAGAAATTCTAACAAATATCACAATTGAATTGATAAAAACAGTGTTTGGAAGACAAGATTCATCCTAAACCACAAAAATAATGGATTCTGGTAATTCCTCCACTCCCTCTTGGATGCCCTTGTGACTTCTTTGATGGTGTTGCACAAGTTTTCCCACCTAGTGGCAAAGTGGGTGTGGTACTCTTCCTCTCCCATTCTTATAGCGAGAAAGTAAGATATACCCAAAGTTAAGGCTCCAACAACTGAGTTTATTCCATTGCTCTTTGTACCCTTCTGGAAATTGAATCAAATCCCTGTATATCATGGAGGATTAAAAAATCATGATCAATTTGGTTAATAATTCATAATAGAAAACATCTACCTACATACCATCCTACATGATATCATAGATTCCCCCAATTCTTTAGACTAGCTATCTTTCAGAAACATTCTCAATGAGCTAAATACCACAACACACAAGCTTTCAAAATAATCTCTCAAACTACCCATCGATACCTTTGTTATATCACACTCCCTCAATAGGATGGAGTATGACCAAATGATTATTCACGTCTAAGCTCAAAAAAAAATCCAATGTAGATTGATGCATGCACATTCCAATCATGTCAATCAATTTCTACATATTCTAAATAGAAAAAACAATTAATATATTTTTTTTGTTTACTTTACAGCATAAACACAAATTTCACCCATAATGTTAGGATAAGTTGAATGATATGACCGAAAAGGTGGGAAGAGTATTTTGTGGTGTATTGAACAGGACTAGGAGACACACATGTAGTGTGGATGAGTAGAAGTGGGATGTCCAAGCATGGTTTACTAATATCTATAATCCACGCTTTAGAGAATGAGAAGAGGGATTAATACCTAATTTCATAGTGGCTAGGGGGCCTAGAGGGAAGGTAACAAGAGAAATTGAAAGGGGAACCCCTGATAGTGGTGATAAGGGGTTTAAGAAATTAACTCTTGAAGCCCTTAACTACTTACTATCCAAGGAAAAAAACAACACCTCAAGTTGTTTTAGATATTTCAAAATGGATCACTTTTCACCTACGTTCCTATCATGTATGCCACATATGATATGAATGCGAACTGTTATCTTCTTGACTAAGACGTTCTTCTTTTGTAAGTGCGACCCTTGACTATGCCATGAAAACCCTCCAAAATTTTCATCAATGAGGGGAATTCCTCTTCACGTGTACAGCTAGTGGAATGTCACAAGTTATCCAAAATACCTCCAAATATTTGAGATGTGTCTTGGGGAATGTGAAAGATACCCTATACAAACACCACACATAAAATTTCATATCCAAGTGCTCGAAATGTGAGATGTTTCCACTTGTGAAATTGTGCTTCCAAATATGTGAATTCAACAAAAAAACATACCTTAAAATACATGAATGTCTCTTAACATGTGAAAGAAAATTTAAACCCTTACCCTAGTCTTCCTTTGTTGGAAATTTGGGCCTTTTGTCACAAGATATATTCTCTTCTTTGGAAAGAGGACATAAATAATATTTTTAGATGTTTTTGAATGAAGTACTCTTCATTTATGCCCTTCTCCTTTACACCACATGATGTGAATGCCAATTTTCATATTCTTGACTATGGCTTTCTTCTTTTATACGTGTGACCCTTAACTACACCATGAAATCCTCCAAAATCATCTTAAAGGATGGGAGCCCCTCATCATGCATGAAGCTAGTGGAATGTGACAGGTTATCCAAAATTCCTCCAAATATGTGATTTGTGCCTTGGGAAATGTGAAAGGTTCCCTCAATGGAAAAACATGCATAAATATTTGTGGCCAAATGCGCTTAATATGATATGTTGCCACTTGTGCAACTGTGTCTCTTATTGATGCTCAAATTGACACCCTAGTTATGCAAGGCTCACAAGGTGTCACCTTGGGCCAAATAAGGGTTGTTGCCACTATTACCTTAACAACGAATCCTGTCACTTTGGATTACTTATTGAATCCCTGGGGTATCCCAATGCGCAAATTTATGGGGTCTTTTATGTGACTAGATCACTAGCACTGAAAACCATCTTTACATTGGATGGTTCAACATCTTGATGATCCCTATCTTATTGACCACAACTTTTGTATTCACTATTACTTTCATCGCAACACCTCTAATAGGTATTGATGGTGTTCATAAGCCTATTTCTAGTTCTCCTCTATGGAAACAATATTACTCTGATGCCATTATTCCTACCTTTGCAACTATCACCTTTCACTTCTATCCCATCGAGGAAATAACTTTGGTCTATGAATGGTTACACAATAGGGACCATATGAGCCAATTTTTCATGTCATCATTGTAATGCCCACACGACACAAATATTTGATGGTCTATCATAGCCAAACACTCTATGATGGGTTTCATAGATACCCAACCCATGATAACAAGCTACATTCTATTGTTGAAACCTACAAGTAGTGGGAAAATTATATTCTACTAAATAAAATGAACATCCACACTAGTTTTAGGCCTTTTCCTACTCTAAATAATCTTTGGGAGTTAGTGCCCATAAATTTTATGTCATATTTTTCCTCAACGAAACATGGTAACTAAATAAAACTATGAGTATTGAAAAGAATCTTTGTACATTCCCTTGTTGTACTTACTTCTTCACTTTATCTTAATAAATTTTTTAAATTATTTTGAATTTGATCATGAAACCATTAATTTATTCATTTGATTATGGTGCATATAATAAAACTATGGATATTGGAAAGAATCTTTGTACATTCCCTTATTGTTATTCCCTCTTTTCTTTCTCTTAATAAAATTTTTAAATTATTTTGAATTTTATCATAAACCCATTCATTTATTAATTTGATTATGTTGAGTATATCATCAATATAATTTGATTCCTAATCCTAAGGGCCCATTTTATCGATAAGGCCACACCATGGCTGTTAATTGGCTTGGGAAAGTGGGAAGTCTGACCAATTATATTATGAAGCTGTCAGGTGGGCAGGAGAATAGACTGTATATTACGAATTTATTGAATTTGAGTGGGACAATAGAATAAGGAAGATAAAGTTCCATGGCAGTGGGAGTAACTGAATGAATGGTTTAGTTCTGGTTCAAAGTACTGTCCACCATACCACCATGGGTTATTTTGAAGGCCAACCTAGGAGGATGCCTGAACCTTGCAGAATACGTGCGCTTATGGGTTCTCTGTGTGAATGAAATTGAGTCTCAAATATTGGAGACCTCATTACCAGATGCAGACAGCCTTCCAAAAGTATTCATTCAGTTCTCGGAACCACTGCTCCGAGATCCTTTCGAGTACTTGAAATAACTATGGCCAAATCGGAGTCTTTGGTATACCACCTACTGACCATGGAGGAGTTATCATCCATCCATGGCCCCGTAGACTTGGAATTCTCATGATGAACCCTCTCGTGCTCATATTCAAGATCCATGGTAGTGATGACAGTGGTGGTGGAATCTTCCCACTCCTATTCCTACAACTCTACCTCTACCTCCCATTCCTACACGCGCCTACGCTTCTCCTGCGAAATGATAAACCTCATCGACGCCGCTGGTCTCTTCATTGCCCTTATTTTCTGATCAAAAAGGAGGTGAAGAAGCTTGAAACAGGTCCTAGAACTCCCATGCCGAAGCCTGAGCCGGTGGCAGTGGCGGCGTGTTCGAATGTGGGTGCTTGTCCAGCCCCTGCTTCCGGCCTCCTCACCACCTTTCGAAGTCGTGCCACTGCTGTAAGAAGAATCGTTGGATCGGACTATTCGATATGGGATCATCTCGAGCGGGGGCGGAGGCGGACGGGGCAGGGTCCAAGGCAAACTTGGGTAATGCCGATACTGGTGGTGCTGCTGCTGGCGAAAGGGCATTGCCAGGGATGACGACGCAGACATTTCCATGGATTCTCCTGAAAATTGACGCAACGTCACTCCTATATTCCGCAATGCCTATAAATAGAGGCCATGAACAGCTGCAAACTCATGCCTCGACCTGACTGCATGCTTCATACATTGTCTGCACGACTTGCATCTTGCTACCAGCTCTTCATT
Organism: Pinus albicaulis; assembly: GCA_034641835.2. Classification (NCBI taxonomy): domain Eukaryota; kingdom Viridiplantae; phylum Streptophyta; class Pinopsida; order Pinales; family Pinaceae; genus Pinus; species Pinus albicaulis. The sequence goes on from JAXQQM020088897.1 coordinate 22,652, forward strand.
GTCCACTCTTGAAGTAATACACCCCATCTGGGTCTAATACTTGTATTCGTTCATTTCACTTGTATTCGTTTAGGGTCTAATACTTGTATTCGTTCATTTTACCCTTTTAGCTATAGTTCGCCAAAGAATACATGCAATTCTGAATCCCAGAGAACTGCAAGAGCATGAGAGAATCCAATTAGCACAAGAAGTAATATCTCATCCTGAGACACACAGGTACCCATTTCTCAACCCATATGACCTATTTGGCCCTGAATTTGTTTAATTTTGGTATGAGGTCAAGATTTCTCGAAACTTCAGTTAATTTCACCATAAATTGTTTATCTTATGAATAATGGTCTATATTAGTATTCGACACAAAATACAATGATGGTCGTGGGATCGTTCTCATTCAGGTAAAAAACCACATTATAGGTTTTGTTGCTAATGAGAAAAAGGCACGCTTTTCCTTATTTTAGATTTTAATGGGGCATTTTTTATCACTAATGCATTCTTATCTTTGAATAAAGTATTCTCAATTTCAATATTTTGAAAAATTATTTTAAAATACAGCAGTTGCCAGTTTCTTTAGATTGTTCTTCCCATGGAATCTACTTCTCTTTCGACTGGATAACTTCCCATAGGGTTTTACGGGCTTCGTTGACGTATAAACTACCTAAACGATTGCCCAGAATCAACCCATGGTCTGCCCTTTCCGCCCAGCTATTCTCTCACCCTCTGGCCTAGAACTGTCTAACCGATGGCCTAGAAAATGTCTAACCGATTACGCAGAGTCGATCCATGTTCAGTATTTGCCCCTATGTGATTCCCTTGCCCCATCTCATCCTATTAGGTTCTTCCATTTCGCCTAAAAGTAGAACGAATAATCACGTCCTTACATAAATATATAATTAATCAACAGTAAAAAATTCGAACCGTGTGGGGAGAGTCTAAACAATTTATTTGTAGAGAGCTTAAAATTTGTTGGAGAATGAGACACCGGAATAACTCTTTCACACTTGTTTGATTATTATGAGATTAGGGACAATGTTTTAGAAAAGACTCAAGAAATTAAGTATGACAAAATTGTTGAATGCATGATATTTTATTTCTATTGATTTTATATGATTTCTACAAGTGTTTGTCCTTTCTTGAAGTGCATCTTTGCACTAGGAAGAATTTGGGTTGTTAGCCTTTTTTCTCCATGGGTTGGATGGAAGCTCATCTAAGGACATGAATGCCAAAACATTGTTTTTGTAAGTTGGATCAATACATAATCCTCTTAAAAATATGAAAGAAGATACATTTTGTGAGACAACATTACCATGAAGGGATTGATAAACATTGTATGACTCATGTGGGTTCTTCTACCTGTCTAGAAGGGTATAAAACTGGGTTTTTCTTTCAAGGAGGATTCCCAATCAATCTCTTAAGAATGAACAATATGATGAATCTTGCATTTCTCTTCATTCATGTATAAAACTGGGTTTTCCTTTCAAGGAGGATTCCTAATCAATTTATTAAGAATGAACAATCTGATGAATCTTTCATTTCTCTTCATTCATTAAAAGGACATAGCACCCGGAGTAACCTATCAAATATCAATACTAATCTACACACTGACACGATTATTAAAGTAGAATGTGTGACAAAAGAAGCCCATATAATCATAAAATAAATTATATACCATATAATGCCTTAATTTTCTCTATTTTATTGTCCTAGTATTAAAGTTTATATTATATTATTTATCTTTTTTATGTATAATAATCCTCGAATGGGTTTTTAAAGTGTAAGATTGAACTGGGTTAATAGAATATTAGAGTCTTAGAGCAAATACTTTCTACTTCCATGGTAGTTACATTGACCTTGATTTAGAGGATGTGAAACTTGAGAAATCAATATATTTTCTTCAGAATAATCAAACCCCTAGTTCAACGTTTTGTTTGTATGTTTCTTGATTGCTCCTGGGTGGATCTCTAATCACAATAGAGAACAAGGGCATACATAAGGCCTTATAAGATATGTTCTCCAAGAACCATGTTCTTGGATTTATGTAGCCAGATGCTTGATGCATATGATTGGTCTTGGATACATTTTTATTGGTCAAAATAACATTACCTATACTAAGACACTAGGTGCAATTATTGCTCTTTTATCAAATGAGTTTTTAAACTCTGTACAAAACTTAAAAATTCCCAATCTCTCTCTTTCATATGCAGGGCATGATTAGTTTCAGCGGATTCTAATGGGGACTAGATTATAACTTTATTGCATCGTCGTATAAATGCTCGACCGATTCGGGGGCTATAATAGTTAGCTACTCTTCCACATCCCATTTTCTTGTGGAAACTGAGGCTTTGGGAAGGAAGATGATGCATTCTGATCTTACTTGTGAGCTGCTTGTCCCAAGAGGGGTTTTTTGTGATTCCTAGCATCAATGAGTTCAATGGGACAACATTGTCGTGCTTAAGTCTTATTTAGAAAGAAAGCCACTATTTCCTTGTACTTGTTTTATTATAGATGTATGTAAGTCCTCCATAACTTACATGAGTTCAGTTATAGCTCATGTTTGCTTGTACTAGTTGCATTTGCAGAGTATTTAAGATGTGTACTGCTGAATTTTTCATGATTTTGCATAATACCAAATTTGAATTTGAACCCGAACTTTGTATCTATCGTGAAAATTGGAAAAAATACATGGATTGTACAGGTATCCTGTTAAGTTTTTCTTTGTTTCTTTAATTTTCTCCCCTCATGATTGAGCATGCTATTCTAAGGGGACAATTTCTCTTCCTATGAAAGGGAGCTTCACTTTCTAACACTTGTAAGAGAGATTCTTTAACTTATATGACACATTTACTAACACATGTAACTATTTTGAGAAAGATTCCCTTACACATGCATTTTTTATTGGACTTACAACTGCTAGGTAAGGTGCATTCCCTTAAGAGAGATTCTTTTTACAAGTGGCACATTATTCTTTTCATAGGGGCTCATTAATTTGGTGCTTTCTTTGGCATAGGTTGGGCACTCCACTAGGTGAGGTTACCTTGGATATGGACTGCTCCATTTGAGTCTATTATTAGCTAGTTATAAACCTCTTCCTATTATTTCTCTATAAATGAGTGGGGAGTTTTGTAGGGTGAGTATGTAATGTCCCAATCTAGATTTTTGCAGTAATCTTCACAATTACTATTGAGGCATTTTTTACAAAAATGGCATTGCCAGTGATTTTCTGTTAATTATTAATGCGAGGACATTTCATGAAGCATATTGCACACAATTTAACATGAAACCCTCATTTGATAGTAAATACAAGAAACAACTCAACCTTGTTATATTAACATGAATCTAAACATACATGAGAATGACACAAATGGCTGACAATGACCTCTCCAATGAGTTCGTTGATGCCTAATGAGAAACATGGCTAACTTCTCCTTCAAGACTAGTTAGGGTGGAATCTTTCACCACCAAAGGCTAGTTATTTTAATCAACTTGGGTGGGTGTTTGCTCCACCGAAGAATATCATGCTTTGGGTTATAAACCCTTAAGCAAGTTTCAAGAGCCAAATTAAACAATCCATCAGATATCTTGACATGCCTAAAGAATGATCTTGAGCTCCCTTTATAATCTTTGACCACCCCAATACCATGCACAAGTATTCCTTGGATACCAATACCATGGTCAAGTATTCCATGGGTGCCAATACCATGGGTACCAATACCATGGGAAAGTAATCCATGGGCACCAATACCATGGGAAAGTAAATACATAATAATGTGACTTAAGTTCCCCCTTGTTCTTGTGACCATATTTTAATCTAATTAAATCATTTGTGACCCCTACAATGATTACTCAGAAAAGGAACATGGCAGTCTTCCCTCCTCGAGATTGCTATTCCTCAAGAAATTCCATAACCTGCATAGCAATACCCAAGTCCCAAATGTGCCACTGTGCTACTCCATACCACTATACTATCCAACCATCAATAAATCCCTTGATACTTGTTCCAAATATACCACTATCATTGGGCCACAAGTGGATCCATTGTAGTGTGAACCATCCCTCAGTATCACCATCCATTGTACTTATTGCCTCCATGATATGGAACATGTAAATGGTATGAAATTTATTTTTAGGAAATATTATAGTCTCTTCACTAAGCTTCCATGTTGTGGGCAGCTTACGTATGCTTTCAAGGTCACCTAGGACTTTGTCCTGGCGTCATCTGCATTTACTTGGGGGTTTCAAACATAGGTCTCTGGATTAGTACAAGATGTATCACCTCGTTGCTTACTGCTAGACCACAAAACCACAGATAATAAGAAGAATGATATACCTCAACATTCTCTTTCCTGCATTCCAATTCACCATTCTGACACTATTCAAAAATCTTGACTATTTATTTATGTAACTTGGGAGGTACTCCCACAACCCTAGGGTACCAGGTTTGGAAGGATTTTTGGGCATGAAATTAAGTGAAGAAATAATTGTTTATTCATTGTTTGCATTACGGCACCCTTAATGGATCAAGGGGACCTAAGACAACCATGGAGTGTCGTGAGCAAATGAAAGAAATCTATTTTCTAATGTTAGTTGGGGTTTCATGAAGCAAACTCAAGTCGGCTTGGGTTTATGTCATGACATGTGGGGGCTAATGTTTTACCCTCATAGAACACTATAAGAAGGAAGAGATGAAGCTCATTTGTACATACCACAAGAAAACTTCATTATAAGGAGACTTCTTTAGTAACACATTCATACACCACTCCAGCTTGAGGTTACTCTTGTAAAGTTAAATAGTGAACTCAACAATGAACAAGTGAATGTTAGAAAATAGGGATAATGGTCAGATAAAATCACCTCAGCATCTCTAAGGGAGTTGTAGACAAGAAATCCACTTTGAATTTCAATAAGTAACGACCCTCAAATGTACAAGGAGTATGTAAAGACCCTAAAATGTACCAGAAATGTTGTCTCTTTCCAATTGTATGTTGCCTTCTACATATAAGATAACAACTTCTTCAAATTATGGCCACAAAGCTTCCTCTGTGAGCATGTAAAAAAATTGATTTTATTTTTCTTTCATCAAAAGTACCATGTAGTGTTGACTCCTCTCTCCATTTACCCTTTTCCAGCCCTTTCAACCACCATGCTTTAAGAAATATGCTAAACCATGAAGTAAACTTTAAAGCTACACCTAAATCATTGCCACAATGTTCTCTCTTCTTATGCCCCTAAATTAGACCGCTTTATATTTTGGAAGCACTTTTCACATCATTTTTTTATTTTGACCTTGTGACATCTTACATAATTTATATAACTCATGATTTTTCTGGAGTATCCATAATTGTGTATGAAAACTAATTATGGGTACTCCAAAAAAATCACAAGTTACATAAATTATTGAAATTATTGAGTTTCATTTTTAGCTCCTCGCTCTTATTGAAATTCAAAATGGATTTCTTGTCTACTACTCCCTCAAAGATGCTGAGATGATTTAACCACAAGATTTTGCTTCAGTCTTGCCAAAAAATTCAACTATATTGTTTCTATCTTACCATTCTCTCTTTTTTCTAACATTCACTTGTTCACTACTGAGTTCACTATTTAACTTTACAAGAGTACCTCAAGCTGGAGTGGTTTCTGAATGTGGACTTGGACATAAGGCAGTGACTCAGTTTTCAATGTGTTGAGGCCTAAAAAATCCATGGCAACAATAAGAGGGATAACCACCCGGTCTGGACCTTAAAGCAGTTCCTTTTCTATTTGGGATAGTGGCTCCGACTGGGTGTGATGGGACTAGTTTCCCAGATTTGGGTTTTTTATGATAATTTGTGGGATTTATTTTCAAAACATTTTAAAATGATGAATTACTAAAAACTAAGACAAATTTATTTCTAAGTGCAAAACTTTGAATTAAATTTAATCTAACCCGAGGATAGTATTTAAATGCAATCTAAAGAGATGCATATTCAATCTGTGATGATGAAATCATCACAAATTTAATAGAATTATTACTGTGTCAGATGATTCTTTTGAAAAAATAGTTGATCAAAAGAAAATGAAAGATATATCGCATTTATCTGATGACCATGTATAAAATAACTAATTTCTACCTTTATATCGTACAATAGTGCAACTGATATTTCAAATAAAAATAATTAATTCTATATATGATTCATGAAATCTGAGTTCATCACTAACATTCAGAAACAAAAATAACATACATGATAATAGTACCAGATGTGTATTACTTCTGCTTATCGGATCAATGATAATAGGCCGTATCCAATTCTTCAATCAAAGAGTTGTTCAAAGAATACAGAAGTGCACCAACAGTGATTCAAAAAAATGATATTTATAACTGAAAAGGCTGTGTTCCATTACTTCATCAAGGCATTCACAAAATTACTTAAAAATAAGCATTCTTTGCAAATGTTCTTAAAAAAATCTTGGACCCTTCTCTAAATGCATGAGAATGGTTTAAATACTAAAACTAACTACAAACTAATTAAATAATTTACAAAAATGTAGAGGAGGCTTCAAACAACCTTTCTCTAAAACTTAACTTGAACAATAATCTAGGAATTTAGAACTGATAATCCTAACTTTATGGATCATGTATTTCTGTGTGATCATGAAGTTGGCAGATATCTAGCATTTTCTTGATTTGAGCTGGCTAATATATTCGTGATTGAATTTGGTCCTTGAAGATAGTATTTGATATTGTTGACTGAGACTTTTGGGCTAACTCTGTGAGAAATAGAAGAGTTTGCTGCCGATAATAAGGTTTGATCAGAAAATTCCAATAATTTTCCTGATCAAAATTATTGACTTTCTTGATTATTTCTTCCTGTTGTTCTATTCTCTGTGTCCATTTTAATTCTACTTCTTTTGTTATTGAAAAAACATCAGACGTGCGTTCTTCAAGAAGTCTTGATTTAAATAATTGGTCACATAAGAGTTGTATAACTTCACTTGATTTGCTGGATGTCTTGGTCACTGCTCTTTTTGTTCGAATGATCTGTGCTTCCCATTCTGTAAATAGTAATTCCTTGTGAAGCTTGTCTATTTGTGGTAGATTATCTTGCTTTCCTATATCTGCGTTTTTCCACTGAATGTGTTCTTCAATTTTCTTTTTAAGTTTCTCACATTCTAGTTTTTGGATTGCAATTTGTTGAATCATTATTTTATTGGAATCACAATAGGAATCAATTGTAGCAGCTTTATGACAAAATATTTTTTGTTGTTTCTTTATCAAAGCATCTATCTCAAGTGCTTCTTTAATGAATTTTTCTGATTGTAATTGATTCTGTAACTCTGCCATGGATTTTTCCAGTTGTGTCTTTTTCTCTTTAAGATCTGCATGATGTTCTAACTTAATATTTTCAATATCTTTATGGAACTGTGCTGTGCTTTCTTTGATTTGTTCAGTAGTCTTGACCTTATTTGCATCTAACATCTGTTCTAACTCCTGTATTCTGGATTCTTTCTGTTTCAACAAGATTCTAACTTCAGTTGCCTTATCTACAGTGGCTGTGGCATAAGCTCCTGCATATTGTGACAATTTAGTCAGATGATCAGTGGGATCCTCTAATGAATCCTTCCAAAGGACATCAACTGATTCATCTATCGTTTTAGGAGTAGTCTCATCAGTTATTTTTCTCTTATTCCTTTTAACCATAGCTCTGTGACTGGGATTGTAGAAAATATCCAATGATGGAATGTATTCAATCTGTAGGATGATTTGACCTGTAGAGTAAGCCGAAATGATTTCTTTGCTTTGTGTTGTTGGGATTCTCTGTAGAGGGTTGGAAATTTCAACAGTTTTCTGAGAAGGCTCTAGCGTTTGAAAACTTGTTGCTTGGTCAGTATTGAACTTTTCTTTAGGAGTGCTTATTGCTTGGTAAAATTGTTCCCATTCATTCACCAGGTCTTTACCTTGAGATCATTTAAACTGATCTACCGTGCTCTGATCCTTTTGAACTACTTATAAATTTAATTTAGTGCTATTGTTCTTTGTTTTAACTTGCAACTCTATTTCTTGAAGAATTTGGTCGATTTCCAAATTTTCTTTTATAGATTCAGATTCATCCTCAGATTGATCTGACTTATCAGAGTGCAGTTGAGACTGACCATATTCATTTTCAGAGCCATCTTTCATTTCTTCATCTAGACTGACACTTGGAGTATGCTTTTCTTCTTCAATAACTAACAAATTCAAAGGGACATTTTTCAATCTCTCATTTCTATATACCTGAAACGCTTCAACCTCTTCTTGAATTGATTGACTAGAAATTATTTTAACAATATCAGAAAAATCTTCGACTCCTTGGAAGAAGTCATCAAATTTGTCTTCTTCTTTTATGAAAGGCTTTGTTTTGAGTTTTTCCATGTAATTTTTAATTACATCGTGAGGGTCATATAATCTCCTTGGCATGAATGCTAGATTCAACATCTGAATATTAGGAACCTGTTTGTATGTATGGCCGATACTAGCCAAAGCGAAGGTGCTGCACTGTAGAGGGAAAGAAGGCCAAATAACCTTTTTATCATCTTTTAACTATTTTGTGACACCATTGATTAGATGATAAGCTATCTCTCTCTCAAACAATCTATCTGAAACATAGTATGGCAAAAATGTGGAAGAGCAGAACTTCCAAATACTCGAACATATGTGAATTTATCTTCAGCAAACCATCTAGTTGTAGGAAGGATATCTTTATTGACTTCTTTGGAAACCCTAGGGATCTTTTCGTTAAAAATAATTTGATACATAGGCAACATGACTCCATAACAGACTTTGTAGAAATGTAGGTGGAATTTAGAGTCCCAAATCTCTTCATGGTATATGTGAATTGGGGTAGGGTTTTTAATGGTCAATTTCCAACCCATGATTGGAAATGTAGAAGTGAAACAAATGGAATCCATAACATAAGCAGACATGTAAAAGGGTGAATTTTCTTGGGACGAAGCACTCTTTTTATTCCTATATTCGGCAATATGTTTGGCTAAATAATTGGACAAAAGGTCTACCCAATTCAAAATGGATGAATTGACGATTGCGTCAATTAAGGGAACCCAATATCTAGCGAACCTAGTACTATCAAGTTTGGAAAATAGCCTACACAACATACCAGCACCATAGCAATAAGGGTAAGGGATTTGTGTAATGGGGTACATACCAGATTTGTCCTACTTTAATTTCCATTCATTGTCCTTCCATTCATGGATGACCTTGATAAGATCTGGATGTTTATCTCTGAACATTTGCACATATCTATTATCATACTTCTGTTGCGAAGTTGGTAGATGATACATGGTTGTCAAATCTTATGGTTTGAAAGAGCCCATAATCTCTCCTATGGAATTCTTGAAAACTCTATCTTCAATATTTAAGTTCTCAACTGCCCACTTAATCATATCCGTGTAAGGCATAATCTTCAGTCTTGCAGCTATTCTGTGAATAAATGAGCATGCAACGTCGAAAAGGGTTGCATTAGAGGTGGAATTAGTACCTTTCGCAGATATTTTTGTTATCACCTTTGGTCCTTCATCCTCTAAAAGTTTGTACATAGCTTCCTATGAAGAACTGCCACAATCCTTGTTACAGATAGTGTCTGAAAATAATGAAGGCATATCTGTATCCTCTGAAGATGATGCTTGAGACACTTCTTTACCCTTTTTACTCATCTCTGAATTTCTTAACTTGATAATTGATTTCCTGAGGGCAAAATGAAATATATCATATAATGAGCATTTACAAAGATATATCAGGGATTTATTTCAAACTCACGTGAAAAACTGTCAATCTTATCAATTATCTCTTCATAATTCCTTATGATTTCAAAATTTAATGCTTGACATGGCTTCGCACATAATACTTATCAATCGTTTAAAGCCGTTAAGATCTAAAATTCAATTTTATATGAAATAAGTTTATTTTCACACGCTGATATCATTAAATGTGCAAATCACAATGATTCCTTATAATATTTCATGATTGTCTCATAAATGTTGCGAAATGCGATTTGCGCAAATCACAGATCGCAAGATTTAAAAGATACGTTTAAGTCTATATCATAATTTGCGCACAATGCGATTTGCGAAAGCTTAAAGTGGATGCGATAGTGAAAAAGGATTTATATTTTTGAGTTTATTCGCTTCGTTGAGTCCGTGGTTGTCGCAACTTATATCACTTTGTTTCTTTAAGTTTTAACTAAATCAAGTGCGATGCGAAAAAAAAGAAAGTAACTATTTTTCTTTCTTTGGAAAGGATTTTTAAAGAGCACATTTCGCAATTCGAAAATTTTATGATTTAGGGTTCTTTTTGAAGGATAAAACATGTGATAAGCGGTGCGCTTTAGGCAAAAATTCATTTTCTAAGTGTTTTTAAAAGAAATTTTAAAACGGATTTTCCTATTTATTTCTAAAGGGTCCCTATTTATGAAAAATAAATGGGGGTTGTTGTATAGCACAACACAATGATCAAACTAAAATTATACCAAAATATGTCAGAGACATTCAC
>JAXQQM020064735.1:0-60231 GCA_034641835.2 Pinus albicaulis
AGAATACTTACAAGAATTCTGAGAGACGAAACCAATAACATAGTCAACCGATGGGGTAGCTGGTGCTTTAGAGGTCCATGGCCGCGAGGCATCAGTCAAGATATCATATAACATGCCGGACTGAGAGTACACTAAATCGAGGTATTGGGCACGAGCAATGGCTTGTTCCTTGGTTACACATGCCCCCATAGCAATGTCCTATGCAATCTTGTTGACAAAGGAGGTAGTGAAACAGTGAGTTAGAAGCTGATCAAGAATGTCAAACTTGATTAGACGACGACGACGTCTCCACTGATGAATATTATCTGAAATATGAGTGGCTTTGTCTTGTTTCAGAGATTTCAGGAGAAGTGTCCCAACTTCATAACGAACTAGTAACTGGAAATGCATCAGGAATGCCATAGCTAGAGTATTAAAGTCTTGAAAAATACCACGGGGTAGTTCTATGTACCATTTAGCAGCAGTGCTGGTGATAGTGTGCTGGAAAAGACATAGATGTATCGAGTCATCTATCCAAGAGTTCGAAGAACACCACAAATGGTAAGTCATGACATGTGCTTGGGGCTCTTCTCCAGATTTGCCTTCAAATTTAGGACAATCACCAAGCACCTTCATCGGAACCGGAGGCCAATATGGATTATGAAGAATAAGATCATTGGTCAAATTGGACACATTGGGTAATTCCAATGTGGCGAGGAAAGAAAATTGAGGATTGAAAGGCATGACAGGTCCCCGATAAGGACCTGTACTTGTACTCCAGCCTAGTTGAGCATGATTCTGCCCCCATTGGTTCTGTCCTAGAGGATTCTGACCATAGGGGGTATAAGTTGTATAATTGGGTTGATTTGGTGGCTGAAAACCAGGATACGGGGGTTGATAACCAGGGTACTGACCCTGATTATATGTGGGCCCTGTTTGAGTAGTGTACAGATTTGAATGTGGAGTATAAGTGTAGCCTAGCTATTGAAGGTAATAACTAGAACCTTAGGGTGAGTTGTAAACCGATCGAGACTGACCTTGAAGGTAATAACCACCTTGGGGTCGAATAGCCTTAACCTAACCTTAACCTTAACTTTAACATTAACTTAACCTAACCTTAATATTAGCCTTAACCTTAACCAAACCATTAACCTTGACTTTAACCTTAGCTGTAACCTTAACCTGAGGTTAAGATTATCATTAAGGTTAACGTTAGTGATAAGTTAAGGTCAAGGGTAAGGGTAAGGTTAAGGTTACGGGTTTACTCATGTTAAGGTTAAGGTCAATGTTAAGGTTAGGTTAAGGGTAAATTTAAGGTTAAGGTGAAGGTTAATGGTAAGGTTAAGGCTAAGGTTATGGGTTTAATGAGGTTAAGGTAGGGTTAGGTTATAGTTAAGGTTAAGGTTAGGTTAAGGGTAAAGTAAAGGTTAAGGTTAGGTTAAGGTTAAGATAAGGTTAAGGGTAAGTTTAAGGTTAAGGTTAAAGGTTAAGGTTAAGATTAGGTTAAGGGTAAATTTAAGGTTAAGTTTAGGGTTAAGGTTTGGTGAAGGTTAAGGTTAAATTTAGGTTAAGGTTAAGGTTATAGGTTTAGTCATATTAAGGTTAAGGTTAAGGGTTTGGTCAAGGTTAGGGTTAGGTGTTACGGGTTTAGTCAGGTTAATGATAAATTTAAGGGTTTGGTCAAGGTTAGGGTTAGGCTATAACCTTACCCTTACCCTTAACCTTGACCTTAACTATAACCTAGCCCTAACCTTGACCAAAACCTTAACATAAACCTTAACCTTAACCTATACTTAACCTTAATTTTGACCTTAACCTTAACCTTAATCTTCACCTTAACCTTAACTATCACCTAACCCTAACCTTAACCTTACCCTTAACTTTACCTATAACCTAACCCTAACCTTGACCTTAACCATAACCTTAACCCTAACCTTAACCTTAACCTTACCCTAATCTTAACCTTAACATAACCTTAACCTTGACTTTACCCTTAGATTAACCTTAACCTTAACCTAACCTTAAAATTACCTTAACCTAACGTAACCTTAACATTGAGATTGACCTTAACCTTAACTTTAATTTTACCCTTAACCTAACCTTAACCTTAACTATAACCTAACCCTAACCTTGACATTAAGTTTATCCTTATCCTTGACCTTAACCTTAACCTTAACCTTGACTTTACCTTAACCTAACCTTGACCTTCACCTGACTAAACCCGTAACCTTAAGCTTACCCTTAACCTTAACCTAAACCTTTACCCTTAAGGTTAGGTTAAGGGTAAAGTCAAGGTTAAGGTTATGGTTATGGGAAATTTAAGGTTAAGGTTAAAGTTAAGGTTAAGCCTTAACCTTAACCTTAACCTTAACATGACTAAACCCAAACCTTTACCTTAACCTTATCTTTACCCTTAACCTAATATTAACCTTAACCTTGACTTTAATCTTAACCTTACCCGTAGCCTTCACCTTAACCTCAACCTTAACCTTAAATGATCCCATTTTATGCAAAAGAACGCAACATAATAAACACATAACCATAAAGACAGAGATGCAAATGGAAATAACACTTCATTTCATTAATATCAAATAAATGCTAAAAGATGCTTACGTACATAATGGAAATAAAATATTATGGTGTCGGGTAGCGAATCTCTCGAGAAGAGATGGGTGGCTACAGACTCGAATCGTGTTACAATGAGGCTCGAGGGCCTATTTATTTGCTGAGAAACAATGTAGAATTTGAAACGTCCAAAACCTAACCGTTAGGAGATGAGGCGCGAAAACCGTGGGCGCCCCGTTTGGGTAAATTGGTGGTTCAACTCTCGGGCATAACTTTGGCACCCGATCTCCGTTTGACGCGTTCAATAGCTCGTTAGAAAGATCTATCCGAGGACTACAGCTGTCGGGATGAATTTTATCAGAAAATTCGCTGGCGCTTTCATACCCAAAAACGTCGTTTAGGGCCTCAAAACGGCTCCGGAAGTTCAGGACCCGAAAAACTGCTAAAAATAGTAAGTTATGCCGAAACTGAAAGACTGAAAGAGACAATGGTGGGGGGCCAAGTGGAATAGGTGGGTGGCCACCAATATCCACCCGGATCATTAAGCCCCCAAAACGGCTCCGAGAGTGGAGGACCCGAAAACCTGCTAAAAATAGTAAGTTGTGCTGAATGTGAAAATCTGCAAGAATTGATGGTGCTGGTCCAAATGGAATAGGTGGGTGGCCACCGATATCCCCCCGATCATTAAATATAACCTAATCTAACCCTATGGTTAAGGTTGAGGTTAAGGTTACGGGTTTAGTAAGGTTAAAGTTAAGGTTAAGGTTAGGTTAAGTTTAAGGTTAAGGTTAAGTTTAAGCCTAACCTTGACTTTACCCTTAACCTTGAATTTAACCTTAACCTAACATTAACCTTAACCTTGACCTTGACCTTAACCTTAACCTTAACCTTAACCGTAACATTAACCTAAACCTTCACCTTAACATTAACCTTAACCCAAACCTTAACCTAACTAGAACCTTAACCTTAACCTTAGCTTAACCTTATCCTACCCTTGACCTTAACTTTAACCTAAAACCTTAACCTTCCCATAACCATAACCTTAACCTTGACTTTACCGTTAACCTAACCTTAACCCTTAACCTTAACCAAATCCTTAACCTTAACTATAACCTAACCTTAACCGTAACCTTAACCTTAACCTTCACTATAACCTATCCTTATAGTGAAGGTGAAGGTTAAAGTTAGGTTAAGGTAAGGTTAAGGTTAGGTTAAGGTTACGGTTAATGTTAGGTAAAGTTTAATGTTAAGGGTAGGTTATAGTGAAGGTTAAGGGTAAGGTTAATGTTAAGACCCGTAACCTTAACCTTCACCCTTAACCTTAACTTTAACCTATCTAAACCCATAACCTTAACCTTAAACTTAACCTTAACCTTGACCTTAACTATAACCTAACCTAACCTTAACCCTAACCTTTACCTTAACCTTAACCTAACCCTAACCCTAGCCTTAAACTTAACCCTAACCTTCACCTTAAACTTGACCTTAACCTTAACCTTAACTTTACCTTAACCTTGAATTTACCCTTAACCTAACCTTAACCTTAACCTTATCTTAACCTTAACCTTAACTTTAACTTTACCCTAACCTTAAGGGTTTAGTAACCTGACTAACCTTAACCTAAATAAACCCTTAAGGTTAGGGTAAAGTTAAAGTTAAGGTTAAGGTTAGGTTAAGGGGAAATTCAGGTTAAGGGTAAGTGTTACACCATTTTTTAGTCATCTAACCTCTTATCATTAGATGGACCCAAGTACACCTCGTAAGACCAATTTTACCCTAAGTACAATTTCTTTCACTATGTAAAATAACTTAATAAACCACATTTATTAGGTTGTTTATGGTCTAAACAGGAAACCCCAAAAGGAAATATTAAACAAACCTATTTTGTTTGATTTTCCTCATGGAATAATTAATCAAACCATAATTTAATTATTATTCCTAGTCATGTTTAACCCAAAACAAAGAAATTAATGAGATAAACCTTTGTTTATCTTATTATTTTCTAGGAATAATTATTTAAATTTTATTTAGATAATATTCCTTGTTAAATATGACCAAATCACCCACAAATAATTAAATAAATCATTATTTATTTGATTATCCTTCAACCACTTCCTTAAAAAGATAAATAAATCATTTATTTATTTATTATTGACAAATAAAAGGATTTTACCCAAGTCAAATACTTTTTCCCTCCAACAAATATAATAAAATATTCCATAAAAGGTGGATCTAGATTTGGTTAACATTATTTTAATTATGCACCAAGATCTAGAATGACCCAATATTTTGTTATAAATAGGAGGGTTTTTCCTACCATTCTTCACCTTTTGTTGCCTATTAGATCACTCTGGATCTATACACTTGGTCACATTTTTTCTACATTATTTGTTGTGTGAGCTCCCTTTGAGTTCTATTTTTGTCTGGGTTTTCTACACCAACAAGAGAGAGAGATTCTAGATCTGAAGTGCTGAGGACTTCCAAGAACCCATCCCATTGAGGAGAATTGGAAACATCTTCTTGTTTTCCTCCTAGGTGCCCTTAATACAAAAAATTCTTTCAAAAATTGTTCTTGTCTTGTCTATTGGATATATGGAGCAAACCCTTCTTTTTACTGCTTAATGTCTTTCTATGCATAGATTTGGTTTTTTGCAGCTCTTGTCTTGATCAACTAACTGCAGATCTGAAGATATTGGCAGCCACTTTTGATGTTAGGGCTATTAGTTATACGTAACTAAAGTGGTATTTTTTCGTACACATCGACAAAGGATTCATACTAACAATTGGCGACTCCACACGGGTTTTCAATTATGACCACTGTCGTTTTTCATATTCCTGCATATCCAGCTACTTCAGACCCTGGGGTTTCTTTTCAGCTTTTTTTTTTTCCTATTTTCATGGTGTTTTTCCCCTATAACACCCTAAAACATTAAAATTTCTAACTGCCATGTGTTTCTGGCCCTATTGCGTAGGTGACAGACATTAGACGCAACTGAGACGACAAATTTTCCGCAAATCTGCCGCCGGGACAACCGGAGTTGGAGGTCGCACTTTTCAGCCCATAAACTGTGACCTGGACCTCCAGGTCGCACTTTTTAGCCCTTTTTCTGCGACTTGCACTGAAAACAGGTCAGAACCTGCGACCTGCTCATTTTTCAGCTGTTTTTCTGCAATTTTTTTGGGTTTTGCTGAAGCTTCTGTCAGGGTTTTCCAGCCTCTGTCTCCACCCATTTAGACCTGTTTCTAATCTGTTTTTCTCATCTAAGTGGGAACCTAGCCCCCTAGGGCTTCAGTACCCTCCACTTTTTGTGGAAGAGTTTTTAGCTGTTTCAGCTGTCTGTTTTTTCAGAGTTTCAGCCCTCCCTTTTTCAGATCTGATCCCTCATTCTCAGATCTCTTCAAATCATCTCTTCTTCCTTTCAAACCAACTCTTGTAGCTTTGTTTGGACCTCCTTTTAGGGCCTCCTCCTTGCCCCCTCTGCTTTTTTCCGATTTCCTCTTTATTTCCAGCCACCTTGCCTCTGCCTCTTGGCTGTTATTTGCACCTCTTTTCAGCAGCTCTTCCCTTTAGATCCCTGTCCCTTTGACCCTAGAACTATTGGCCTCTCTTTAGTGTGTTTTGAATATATTTTTTCCCTCTTTTAGATTAGTTTTGAGAGACCCACCTTTTTGGGTTAAATCGATGCACTAGTAGCTGTTAATTTTCTGTTATTTCAGCATTATATACTTTTTTTGCAGCATTATTTTCAGTTACGCCGCACACTTTTTCTCTTGCTCTCAAAACGAAAAGGGTTTAAAAATTAAAATTAACGCATGCCACACACTCACCCTAAGCAAAGAAGAGCTTGGTTTACACCGCCAGGCAAAGACTTTAACATCAATTGACACTGCACCTATCTGCCCTTGTTTCGACATTGTAATCACTTGATTCTGCACCTCCGTACCCTTGTGGTCGTTCTTCTTCCCCTTTCGCCATGTTTCTGTTGTCATCATTGTGCCCCAAAGGCATACTTCCTGGAGAATTCTTGGCCTTCACCCTCAGTTTCCGGTCGATCGACCTGCTCCGTCCCGCCGTCGTCGAGCCAGTCCTCCTTCGATTCCGCACTCCGACTCCTCTTCTGATTCCTTGGGTTCTCCTTTTCTTCCCAGTTCTCCCCCTATCCCCTTCACTATGTCTGGTCGAGGGCCTAACACTAGCGGAGCCCCCGGACCTAATGCCAGCACTACTACTAGCGGAACCGCCACAAGAACTACCTCGGCCACACCCTTGCTGCCATACATCGCAGGCCTCAGCCTCCCCGATTTCAATCAGTTGGTCAATGACCCTATCTACCACGATGTTGGTTGGCCTGCTATGCCAACCAAGCTCCCCTCCGACATCCTTAAGTTCGAAGGCCTTGCTGGAGAAGATCCAACCAACCATGTCTGATCTTTTCACATGTGGTGTTCCTCCAATTCCATCACCGATGATTCCATCCATCTTCGGTTTTTCCAACGCACGCTTATCGGCGAAGCTTCTAAATGGTATGTTGACCAAGCCACCTCCTCCCATACCACCTTTGCGACCATTGCACAAGCCTTTTTATCTTACTTCCAGCTCCCTCTCTGATACGATCCTGGTACGGAGCTTTTGACCTCTTTCAAGCAAACCTCTTCTACCCGCCTTTCCACTCATGTCCAGGAATGGCGACGAAGATGAAGCTTATGTCGAGCTCCACCCTTCAAAGATCGGGTCTACATGGACTGGTTCCTTCGCTCTCTCTTAGCTCCCATTGGCAAAGATGTCGCCTCACATTTCCCTCAAACCGAAGAAGCTGCCCTCCAAATAGCCTTGAAATATGACCTGATCTATGCTCAGTCTGGTTATGTTTATACCGTCCTTCCTGGCCTCCCCAGGCCCGGAGGTGCTAACGCCCCGGGGGCATCTCATTCCGTCGACGATATCGTTGGAGCCCTTTCTCATCTATATGCTCAACCTCCTATGGGCTATGGTCTCCCTCAGGGAGGGGCCAGCACCTCTAGCACTCTTCCCCCTCCCGGTAGCATGTATCCAGGATACGGCATGCCTCCTCCTTTTTCCCAACCTCTTGCTTACCTCAATTTTTCCCAACCTAACCATTACCCTTATCTGCAACCTAGTGCACTAGCTCCTCCAGCATATGCGCTTCCATCTCCCTTGCCTCCTCCAACCCCGCAACAGCACCTACAGCCCCCTCCAAGGCAAGCATTTGCACAGCAGGGCGTGACTAATCCCCCTTCTTCTCAAAGAAGGCGGAGAGGCAATCCAAACCAATCTACTCCTGGTACTCGTGGACCCAATCCTCAAGGTATTGACGCTAACACTGCTAACCAGCAACAGGGCACTCAGCCCAAGCCAGACAGGCCTCTTCACACAAATAAGCCTTGTTCTTGTTGCGGTGTTTATGGTCATTACACCCATGATTGTCCCCTCTTACCCCAAATGCAGCAGATGTGGGAGTATAAAGCCACATTGCACAGACAACATGCCTCCCCTAATGCTCCCCCTAATGTGGCCACTACTCAACCAGTTGTGTTTACTGATCCTTTCCCTCAGCAAGGATTCGTGGCTACCCAACCACCTGACGGACAGGTCGCCACTCCACTTTCCATTTCTGGTTCCTCTAATTACCATATCCTCATGATGAACTCTGATCCTTCCCCAACCATCGACCTTCACCTTCAAACTCGGTCTCGCCAGTACCCCAAGCCTCCCGCTCAGTCTGCCCCCGAGTCCCCTTCTTCAGGTCCTACAGAGCCTCTTTCGACATCCAATGGCCCCTTACATATCCCTCAACCCAAAGTTGAGGTTCAAACCAAGATTCTTAAGGGACCATTACGTCGAAATGCTGCTTCTGGCCGAGCTGCTCATTCGTATATCATAGTAGATGATTTGGCGTAATCTCCTCCTGCCATTTCCACATTGGAACTCCTCCAATCGTTCCCTTCCCAAAAGAAGGCTCTACTATCTGTCGTGGGTTCTATATATCCTACTGATGACCAAATGATTGTTTTCGACGCCCATCAATTAGAACATCCTCCTCTTCCTGCTTCCTTCGCCTTCCAAATCCCAGTAAAAATCCGGAATGCCAACGTTTCTCGGTGTATAATTGATGAGGGGGCATCCACCTGTGTGATGTCTGCTTTGGTTTGGAAGCAAATCAGATCTCTTGACTTGGCCCCTTCCATGATCACCCTTCGAGCGTGGGACGGCCACGCCTCTCAGCCTATTGGCATTTTTCGTAATTGTCCTATCACCCTTGCCGGTAAGACTGTTTGCGTTGACGTCGAAGTCATCGACGCCCCTCTAGACTACAACATTCTATTGGGGCGAAGCTACACCTATGCCATGTCTGCTGTCCCATCCATGGTTTTCCACAAGATGTCTTTTCCCCACAATGGAAAGATAGTCACCATCGACCAGTTGACTTACCATGAGCCGTCGTCTTAGCCCTCCCTGAGACGACCATCTCTTCTGTAGCCAATAAGAAAACCGTCAATTCCTTGACCAGTGTCTCCCCCGGCGTCTACAAATATTCCTCCCTGCTTGGAAATTTTCATGGTCTCCCTCCTCCTCCTCTCTCTAATCCTAGCTTATCGAATGTTTGCATGATGCAATCATCTCGGGCTGCCCTTAAGCAACCCGCCTCGGCTAGTCAGCAACCTCAGACGCAACCTTGCCCACCGCAACCCGCTCCTAGCCCTTCATCTCTGCCAGCTGGACCTTCTCCTTCTGGCCCCTCTCCTACAGCTGGTATCCCTGAACCTCTTTATCCCCCTAGATCGGTTCCCCCAGGCCTTAACCATCTCGAAGCCATTCCTCCTGGTCATTATCCCGCTGGTCAGATACCTTTCCTGGCTCCCCCTCCCGGAGTCTATACGGTCCTCTTCATGGCCACCCTCTCTCTCCCTAACCTGACCCTGGGCATACCCGTCTAGCACCTTGACCCTCCAGCTGCTACCCCACCCGGTCACCCCAAACCCTACCTTGCTTTGACACCGATTCAATCGGTCCCCCTCGCTTCGTCCGTTACCACCAGGCCCCCGGCACCTCCCCAGGACCCTGCCCCTATGGTGACAACCCCAGGAAAGAAAGGCAAAGCTCGTAAGGGGGAAACCAATCAGGATCAAGCTGCCCCGACAAACCCTACCCCTCCTCGACCGCCAAAGCACGCTATCCAGTGCGCTTTGTGCGATATTGTCCGTCACGCCACCCATACGTGTCCTAAATTGCCGCACCTCAAGATCCTGGTGAACGAGATGTTTCCTGACTCTGATATCCCTGAAGTCTACGTCACTATCCCAGATTCTATCCCAAAACTCAAAACCTTGTGCACAAATCACCCTTGTGCTGTGTGTGATTTCCATGGCCATTACACCCACCTCTGTCCCCGCCTTGACGAGTATCGTTCCTCCTTAGACACGTACCGCCAATTCAAGGCTACGCATGACAAGATACCTTCTCACTTGTCTGCGAGTTCTACTTCGATAGGACCAGAGGATATTCTTACCTCCATTCACATTCCTCCTCCCGCTATCGAACCAACAGAGCCTTTGATCACCATTTTGTACCTATCGTCATCCTTGTGAGATAATTCACTTAACCTTCAACCTACCAACACTATCGGTTCCCCCTCAGTCGACCTTGGATCTGCTGACATTGCGTAGGTGAGCCCTTCTCCACAAGATGACCAGTCCCACATCACTACATCATCGGGTGATCCACCTTCCTCCAGTCTTCCCATCTTCCAGTCTGATGAAGACATTATGGAAGCCATGACCAACCCTGACTTTCCATGGGATGATATGCACCATCGCGCATACTTCCTCCCACAGCAGTCCCATGACCAATATGCTGTGGAAACCAAAGACTTCATTCCCAATGCAGTCGATTGGTTCAAAAATCCCATCCCTGCACCTGATGCTTTCGAAGAAGGAAACATGGCCAAAATCTCTCCTACCATTAAAACTGACATTTCGGTCAAACCAGGAATCAAAGAATATATCACCTTGGGTGCCCAATGCACCCCGAAAGAAATCGAAGCTTACACTAAGCTTTTCAAATAATTCCGCGATATTTTCGCCTGGTCTTACTCCGAAATGCCTGGGCTCAATCCCACCATCGTCGAGCATCATATCGACACATGGCCCGATGCCAACCCAGTCCGACAAAAGTTGAGACCCATTAATCCTTCGAGACGTGATGTTATCAAAGCCGAAATCGATAAGATCAAGCAGGCTGGTTTCATTTATCCTATTGAATACACCACTTGGGTGTCCAACCCGGTTCCCTTCCTCAAGAAACAAGGCACCATCCGTGTCTGCACGGACTTTCGCGACTTGAACAAAGCTTGTCCCAAAGACAACTTCCCCACACCATTTATTGACCAAATCATTGATGAGTGTGCAAGGCATGAGGTTCTATCCTTCATGGATGGTTTCTCCGGATACAACCAAATCGTTATCCGTCCTGCTGACCAACTTAAAACTGCGTTCATCAGTCCGTGGGGAACTTTTGCTTACCAGGTCATGCCATTCAGCCTTTAAAATGCCGGTGCCACTTTTCAACGGGCCATGTCTTATTGTTTCCATGACTTAGCTCATATTATCCTTGCTTATTTAGACGACCTCACTGCGCGTTCTAAGCATCGAGCGCAGCACCTCCACGATCTGCGTACCGTCTTTCTCCGATGTCGCAAGTATAATATCTGCCTTAACCCGTTAAAATGCATCTTTTGCGTTCCCGTCGGTCGTCTCTTAGGCTTCATAGTGTCTAAGGATGGTATCACTCTTCACCCTTTGAAAGTTCAAGCCATTCTTGAACTCCCCATTCCACGTACCCTACGCCAGCTCCAAAGTCTCCAAGGCAAAGCTAATTTTCTTCGTCAGTTCGTCCCTGACTATGCCACCACCACACATGGGTTCCTTAGACTCCTCCGATCCAATATCCCATTTTTTTGGGATACCTATGCTCATGAGTCTTTCGATGCCCTCAAGCAAGCTCTCACATCCGCTCCCTTGATCCGCCCTCCCGACTTTGATCGGGACTTCATCCTGTACATCTCCGCTTCC
This sequence comes from Pinus albicaulis, assembly GCA_034641835.2. Classification (NCBI taxonomy): domain Eukaryota; kingdom Viridiplantae; phylum Streptophyta; class Pinopsida; order Pinales; family Pinaceae; genus Pinus; species Pinus albicaulis. The sequence goes on from JAXQQM020064735.1 coordinate 11,635, forward strand.
ACCTATTCGATCGCTGGAGTCCTTATTCAGGAATATGATAATGGTATCGAGCATGTGATCTACTACGTCAGTAAGAACCTAGTAGGGCCTCCTGTTTCCTACTCACAGGAAGAAAAACTAGTGCTGGATGTTGTGTTCTCAGTCCAAAAACTTTGTCATTACATCCTCATGCGTTCCACCAAGGTTGTGACTAATTCCAACCCCATGGATTTCCTATTGAGTTGCCACATCCTCACTGGGAAGTACGCCCGTTGGGTCGTCATCCTTCAATAATTCGACCTCGAATTTGTCACACCCAAAAGTAAGAAAGGTTTAGCCCTTGATGAACTCATTTCTGAATTACCTACCAAAACGCAAGATCCTCGAATCAATGATGATTTTCCTGATGAGCACTTATTCGCCATTACTTCAGACGATCCTTGGTACGACGATATCCTCACTTACTTGCGAACCCAAATTTTTTCTCTTCACCTTGATCGTGATGCTCGATGACGTATCCGACACCAGGCTCCTCGCTACCTTCTTATCGGTGACGACCTCTATCGTCGCGGTATAGATACTATCCATCGTCGTTGTCTCATGCATGCTGAAGCTGAACAAGTCCTCAATGCCTGCCATAGCGGCACTTGCGGTGGCCATCTCTCCGGTCTTGCTACTGCCCAAAAAGTCATGCGCGCTAGGTATTTCTGGCCTTCTCTCTTCAGTGATTGCATTGAAGTAGTCAAACACTATTCCAATTGCCAACATTTCGCCCCTAAGGCACGAGCTCCCCCAGCTCCCCTCCATCTGGTCATCTCAACTTGTCCCTTTTGTAAATGGGCCATCAACTTTATGGAGTGTCGCCCGCCATCCGCTGGTAACCATAAATATATCATCGTGGTGGTCGAATATTTCACAAAATGGGCCGAGGCTATGCCAACATTTAACAACACGACAACTACCGCAGCCCTCTTTTTCTTTAACCACATTATCGCTCGATTTGGGGTTCCGAAACAGCTGGTCTCTGACCACGGCCATCATTTTGAAGATGAGATATGGCGTGAGCTATCCTCCCTGTTGGGTTTTGAGCACTAATATTCCTCCTCCTATTACCCCCAAGGTAATGGCCAAATTGAATCAGTCAACAAAATCCTCAATAATATGCTTCAACGAACGGTGAATAAGCAAAAAACCAACTGGCATCTTATGCTCTTCCCTGCTTTGTGGGCCTATCGAACTTCTGTTAAAACCGCCACCGGGTTTACTCCTTTCCACCTCGTTTTTGGAGAGGAGGCAGTCTTACCGATCGAGTGTGAAATTCCTTCCCTGCATCTGGCCATTGAACTTCTCCCTGACACCCAACCTCTTGAACAATGACTTATCATGCTTGAGCGCGCCTCCGAAGACCGTCGCGTTGCCTTGCAAACCATGGAAGCGGCCAAGAAACGCACCAAAGCTCAGTATGACAGAAAAATCCAGCCTCGTACGTTTCATGAAGGTGACCTTGTTCTAGTTTATGACCAGGCCCATGATGTCCTTGGTCATGGGAAGTTCGACTCCTTATGTCTAGGCCCTTACATCATCAGTAAGGATCATGGTAAGGGGGCATACCTCTTAGAGGATTTCGAAGGCAATCCCCTTCCTAATCCTCGCAATGCACTCTATCTTAAGAAATATTACCCTTAGCATTTCCCTTCTGAAATGCATGTTTTATTTTATTTTAGATAGCCAGCATATTTTTTCATTTTTTTGGGATTTGATACTTCACCAGGACACATTTTTTCCAAGACAGGTCACTTCCCCTCTCATTAAAATCGCATTTCTTCACTTACAACACTTGTACTTGGGGCACCACTTTGCCTCCTTACTTGTCTTTGTTCGTGTTGATTTTTGTTGTGAGTTACCATCTTGTACTCATGTTTTCATGGTCCCCCATTGGACCTCTACTGTGTGGCAGCACCATCGAATCGCCCTTGTTTAGAGCATCCAAGTGGAGTCCTCATCGCATTCATGGAGTCTATCCCGAGTCCCTTTGTACCCCGCTATAGCCCTCCATCCTTCATTGCTTGGACTCTCTCTTGTGTCGCACATTATGTCCCTCAACCCTACTGTCCCCTATCCCTTATGATATTGTGTCAATTGCTGCCATATCCTTCATTCCCTTTATGCTCTAACAAGGGAAGTCATCCATTCGCTACTTAGTCCTTTACAATTCCACCATCATCATTGGTATCAGTCTGTCCGTCGCTCTACTATTTTCTCTCATGCCTTAGTTGAGGATCTCTCATTACCTCACCTATGGAGGACCTCCTTTTGTCGACATCAACTCCTTCATTCCAGAAGATAGGTCTAGAGGGCGATATACCTTGGTTCCAGCTTCCACTCTTGTTCGGTGCCTCGGATTAGGCAAAGGGATCTCTCATTTCCTTTTGACTTGATTATTTCTCCACTCCAGCTCCTTTCAGCATGATCAAGATCCGTATACTTGATGGTTCAGTGATGTAGTAGCAGCTCTTGGTGATTCCCGGTGTGTGAGATGTCTCAGCCCTCATGAGGGGGTGGCCCTACAGGTAGCCCCCCACATGCCCGGATGACCTCTTCATGGCAGCCCTTGATGTAGCTCCATATATTTGATGATGTCGGCCTTAGCCGCTTGCAGCGCCTCTTTGATTTGCATGTATCAGTCATATTTTGCGAGCCTTTCCCCATTTACAGGGGGCATTTGGGTTGTATTTGTATCTCATGTACTCAGATATTATTGTATAAGTCCTGGCTGTTATCCCAGGCACAACATGTATGTGGGATTCTTCATTATATTTTTATCTGGCTCATGATTATGCCGGCTGTATTTTATGGTTCGGTACCTTGGTTACTGGACACACTATTCTTTTGTACTTTGTCTCGGCGGGCATAGGTATGCCTCCCCCGCTGCCTTTAGCACAGGTACCCTCTCATAAAAAGAGGCTTGTTGCACCTGTAAGTCTCGTCTCCTCAGGGTCTAGTTCTTCAGCACCTTATTCTACCTCACATTTCTCTCTCTGACTTCCCTCTTGATGTCTGGTGATTGAGTTCTTACAACGTACTTCGGTCACACGATTTGCTCCTAACACTCGCACGCAGGGGGGAAATCTGTTACACCATTTTTTAGTCATCTAACCTCTTATCATTAGATGGACCCAAGTGCACCTCGTAAGACCAATTTTACCCTAAGTAAAATTTCTTTCACGATGTAAAATAACTTAATAAACCACATTTATTAGGTTGTTTATGGTCTAAACAGGAAACCCCAAAAGGAAATATTAAACAAACCTATTTTTTTTTATTTTTCTCATGGAATAATTAATCAAACCATAATTTAATTATTCCTAGTCATGTTTAACCCAAAAAAAAGAAATTAATGAGATAAACCTTTGTTTATCTTATTATTTTCTAGGAATAATTATTTAAATTTTATTTAGATAATATTCCTTGTTAAATATGACCAAATCACCCACAAATAATTAAATAAATCATTATTTATTTGATTATCCTTCAACCACTTCCTTAAAAAGATAAATAAATCATTTATTTATTTATTATTAACAAATAAAGGGATTTGACCCAAGTCAAATACTTTTTCCTCCAACAAATATAATAAAATATTCCATAAAAGGTGGATCTAGATTTGGTTAACATTATTTTAATCATGCACCAAGATCTAGAATGACCCAATATTTTGTTATAAAGAGGAGGGTTTTTCCTACCATTCTTCACCTTTTGTTGCCTATTAGATCACTCTGGATCTATACACTTGGTCACATTCTACATTATTTGCTGTGTGAGCTCCCTTTGAGTTCTATCTTTGTCTGGTTTTTCTACACCAACAAGAGAGAGATTCTAGATCTGAATTGCTGAGGACTTCCAAGAACCCATCCCATTGAGGAGAATTGGAAACATCTTCTTGTTTTCCTCCCAGGTGCCCTTAATACAAAAAAATCTTTCAAAAATTGTTCTTGTCTTGTCTATTGGATATATGGAGCAAACCCTTCTTTTTACTGCTTAATGTATTTCTATGCATAGATCTGGTTTTTTGCAGCTCTTGTCTTGATCAAATAACTGCAGATATGAAGATATTGGCAGCCACTTTTGATGTTAGGGCTATTAATTATACGTAGCTAAAGTGGTATTTTTTCGCACACATCGACAAAGGATTCATACTAATAGTAAGGTTAGGTTAAAGGTAATCTTAACCTTAACCTGACTTAACCCATAACCTTAACTTTAACCTTCCCATAACCATAACCTTAACCTAACATTAACCTTACCCTTAACCCTAACCTTAACCTAACCATAAACTTATCTTAAACTTAACTATTACCTAACCCTAACCTTGACCAAACCTTAGCCTTAACCTTAACTTTACCCTTACCCTAACCTTAACCTTAACCATAACCTAACCTTAACCTGAACCTTGACCTTACCCTTAACCTTACTATAGCCTTAACCTTAACCCTTAGCCTTAAGTTGACCCTTAGCCTTGACTTTAACCTTAAAATTCCCCTAACCTTAACCTTAACCTTAACCTCAACCTTCCCCTAACCTTAACCCTAATCTTAACTTTAACCTTAACCAAACCTTAACCCTAACCTTAAGCTTAACCTTCCCCTAACCTTAACTTTAACCTTAACCCTTAATATTAAGGTTAAGGTTTGGTCAAGGTTAGGGTTAGGTTAAGGTGAAGGTTAGGGGAAGGTTAAGGTTAAGGTTAAGGTTAAGGTTAGGGTTAAGGTTATGGTTAGGCTAAGGTTAAGGTTAAGGTTAACCTAAGGTTAGGGTTAGGTTAAGGTTAAGGTTAAGGTTAGGGTTAAGTTATAGTCATTAGGGGAATTTTGAGGTCTAAAATAGGCCTTCTAATGAAACAATAAAGTAATATCTAAACCAAAAAAATAACATTTATGAATTTGATATTTAGTTTTTGCACCAAAATCCATGTAACCATAGTTAAATTCAATTCAAAAGTTGTACCAAAATAAAATTAAAATTTTTTTTTTATTGACGTGACTATAAAAAAGAATGAGTTTCTCAAGAAAAAGTCATTATTATTGAACAACTAATGCATTTTTCATTTTTAATTAAATAACTTAAAATAAAATATAAATATAAATTTATAAATTCTTAATTATATTATATGCTATTAATTAAAATTTATATTATTTAAATTGTATAATAACATGTAATTAATATACTATATAAAAATAATATAATGTAATGTAATATAATAAATGTATGGGGAAATGCATTTTTTCTTTCAAGAAATATGAAATGAAAATAATATCTTTTTATTCAAAAAGTGTGAAATGACATTTATTATGAGTACTTTACTTTGACTTTAAATGTACTTATAGCACTACCATGATTAACCATGAGTGAATGTGACAAGTAAGTACCTTTAACTCAAGCAATGCCACCTCAAACATTAGCAATGATGTCATCCCCTAAAATGTGATTGGTTCACATAAAGTGAATTTTGATTGTACATTTTCCTTAGGAGGCCTATTTTAGACCTCAAAATTCCCCTAATGTAAGCACAAGTTTAAGGGTATGGTTAAGGTAAGGTTAAGGGTAAGGTTAAGGTTAAGGTTAGGTTAAGGTTATGGTTAAGGTAAGGTTAAGAGAGAATTTAAGGTTAGGTTATAGTTAAGATTAAGGTTAAGGTTAAGGGTTTGATCAAGGTTGGGGTTACGTTATAGTAAAGGTTAAGGTTTAGGGTTCGGTCAAGGTTAGGGTTATATTATAGTTAAGGTTAGGTTAAGGTTAATTTAAGGGTAAAGTTAAGGTTAAGGTGAAGGTTAAGGTTAAGGGGTTAAGGAAAGTCAAGGTCAAGGTTAGGTTTAAGTTAAGGTAAAGTCAAGGTTAAGGTTAAGATAAGTTTAAGGTTAATTTTAAGGTTAAGCATAAGGTTAAGGTTAAGGTTAGGGTAGATTTAAAGCTAAGGTTAAGTCAAGGTTAGGCTAAGGTTAAGGTTAAGGTCAATGTTAGGGTTAGGTTAAGTTAAGGTTAAGGTTAAGGTTAAGGTTTAGGTTAAGGGTAAGATTATGGTTAGATTAAGGTTAAGATAAGGTTAAGGTTAGGTTAAGGTCTAGGTTAAGGTTAGGGTTAAGGTTAAGGTTTTGCTCAAGGTTAACTGAACCTCAAGGTTAGGGTTAGGTTATGTGTAACGTTAAGGTTAGGTTAGGGTAAAGTCAAGGTTAAGGTTAAGGTTAAGTTTAAGGTTATAGTTAAGGTTAAGGTTAAGGGAAAAGTTAAGGTTAAGGTGAAGGTTAAGGGTAAAGTTAAATTTAAGGTCAAGGTTAGGGTTATGTTATAGTTAAGGTCAAGGTTAAGTTTAAGGTTAAGGTTAAGGGTAAAGTTAAGGTCAATGTTAGGGTTAGGTTATAGTTAAGGTTAAGGTAAGGTTAAAGGTAAAGTAAAGGTTAAGGTTAAGGTTACTGGTTTAGTAAGGTTAAGGTTAAGGTTAAGGTTAGGTTAAGGTTAAGGGTGAAGATTAAGAATACAGGTCTTCACCTTAACCTTACCCTTAACCTTCACCCTTAACATTAACCTTAATCTTAACCTTAACCTTCACCATAACCTATCCTTAACCTTGACCTTAACTATAACCTAACCTTAACTTTACCCTAAGCTTAACCTTAACCTTAACCTTAACTTTAGTCTTAACCTTACCCTTAACCTTCACCTTAAATTTAACCTTGAATTTACCCTTAACGTAACATTAACCTTACCCTTAACCTAATCTTAACCTTAACCTTGACTTTACCCTTAACGTAACCTTAACCTTGACCTTATCCTTAACCTTAACCTTAACTTTACCCTTAACGTTACCCTCAAATCTTAACCTAACCATAACCTTAACCTTAACCTTGAATTTACCCTTAACGTAACCTTAACCTTACCCTTAACCTAATCTTAAACTTAACCTTGACTTTACCCTTAACGTAACCTTAACCTTGACCTTATCCTTAACCTTAACCTTAACTTTACCCTTAACATTACCCTCAACCCTTAACCTAACCATAACCTTAACCTTAACCTAACGTTAACCTTAAGGTTAGTTTAAGGTTAAGGTTATGGTTAGGTTAAGGGTTGAGGGTAACGTTAACGGTAAAGTTAAGGTTAGGGTTAATATAAGGTCAAGTTTAAGGTTACATTAAAGGTAAATTAAAGGTTAAGGTTAAGATTAAGTTAAGGGTAAGGTTAAGGTTACATTAAGGGTAAAGTCAAGGTTAATTTTAAGATGAAGGTCAAGGGTAAGGTTAAGACTAACGTTAAGGTTAAGGTTAAGGTTAGGGTAAAGTTAAGGTTAGGTTACAGTTAAGGTCAAGGTTAATGTTAGGTTATGGTGAAGATTAAGGTTAATGTTAAGGGTCAAGGTTAAGGTTAAGGTTAAGGCTAAGACCCGTATCCTTAACCTTCACCCTTAACCTTAACCTAACCTTAACCTTAAAATTACCCTTAGGTTATCCTAACCTTAACCTAAGGGTAAGGTCAAGGTTAAGGTTAAGGGTAAGGTTAAGGTAAGGGTAAGGTTAACCTTAACTTAACCTTAACCTTAAACTTGACCTTAACTATAACCTTAACCTTAACATGACTAAACTTGTAACCTTAACCTTACCCTTACCATAACCTTAACCTTAAGGTTAAGATTAAGGTTAAGTTTAAGGTGAAGGCTAAGGGTAAGGTTAAGGTTAAGGTTACGTTAAGGTTAAAGTCAAGGTCAAGGTTAAGGTTAAGGTTAAGGTTAGGGGAAGGTTAAGGTTAAAGTGAAGTTTAAGCGTAAAGTCAAGGTTAAGGTTATGTTAAGGTTAAGGTTAAGGGTTATGTCAAGGTTAGGGTTAAGTTAATGTTAAGGTTAAGGTTAGGTTAAGGTTAAAGGTTAATGTTAAGTTTAAGGTTAAGTTTAGGTTAAGGTTAAGTTAAAGTTAAGTTAAGGGTAGAGTTAAGGTTAAGGTTAAGGTTAAGGGTATGATAAGGTTAAGGGTTAAGGTTAACCTTAACCTGACCTTAACCTTAACTTTATACTTAACCTAACCTTAACCTTAACCTAACCTTCAACTTAACCTTGACTTTAACCTTAACCTTCCCTTAACCTTAACCCTAACCTTAACCTTGAACTTAACCTTCCCATAACCATAACCTTAACCTTGACTTTACCCTTAACCTAACCTTAAGGGCTTGTCAAGGTTATGGCTAAGGTTAAGGTTACCAGTTTAGTCAGGTTAAGGTTATAGTTAAGGTCAAGGTTAAGGTTAAGGTTAGGTTAAGGTTAACCTTACCCTTACTTTAACCTTACCCTTACCCTTAACCTTGACCTTGACCTTAACCTTACCCTTAACTTTATCTTAACCTAACCTTAACCTTAACTTTACCCTTAACCATAACCTTAACCTAACCTTAACCTTAACCTTACCCTTTACCTTATCTTAACCTTACCTTAACCATAACTTTAATCTTGACCTTAACTATAACCTAACCCTAACCTTGAACAAATCCTTAACCTTAACGTTGACCTTAACTTTACCCTTAACCTTAACTATAACCTAACCCTAACCTTAACCGTAACCTTAACCTTAACCTGAACCTTAACTTAACCTTAACCTTAACCAGACTAAACCCTTAACCTTAACCATAACCTTAACATTAAGTTTAACCTTAACCTTCCCCTAACCTTAACCCTAACCTAAAACTTAACCTGAACCTCTACCTAACCTTAACCATAACCTTAACCTTAACCTTACCCTTAACCTAACCTTAACCTTACCCTAACCATCCTAAACCCGTAACCTTAACCTTAACTTTACCCTTAACCTTTACTTTACCCTTAACCTAACCTTACCCTTAACCTTAACCTTAACTTGACTAAACCCGCAACCTTAACCTTACCTTGACCTTCACTATAACCTAATCCTAACCTTTACCAAACCCTTAATGTTAACCTTAACTTGAACCTTTACCCTAATCTTAACCTCAACCTTAACCTAACCTTAAACTTAACTTTACCTTAACCTTGACTTTACCCTTAACCTAACCTTAACCTTAACCTTAACCTTATCTTAAACTTAACCTTAACCTAACCTTAACCTTAACATTAACCTAACCCTAACCATAACTTTACACTTTGCCTAACCTTAACCATAACCTTAACCTTAACCTTATCTTAAACTTAACCTAACCTTAACCTTATCTTTAACCTAACCTTAACCTTATCTTTAACCTTAACCTAACCCTAACCTTGACTAAATCCGTAGCCTTAACCTTAACCTTTAACATTACCCTAACCTTAACCATAACCTTAACCTTAACCTTAACTTTACCCTTAACCTACCCTAACTATAACATAACCTTAAACTTAATTTTACCCTTAACCTAACCTTAACCTTAAATTTAACCTTAACTTAAGCTTAACCTTGACCAAACCCTTAACATTAACCTTAACCTTGACCTTAAACTTAAACTTAACCTTAACCTTACCCTTAACCTTAAACTTAACTTTGACCTCAACTATAACCTAACCCTAACCTTAGGTTAAGGTCCAGGTTAGGTTAAGGGTAAAGTTAAGGTTAAATTTAAGGTTAAATTTAAGTTTAAGGTTAAGGTTAGGTTATAGTGAAGGTTATGGGAAGGTTAAAGTTAAGGTTAAGGTTAAGGTTTGGTCAAGGTTAGGGTTTGGTTATAGTTAAGGTCAAGGTTAAGGTTAAGGTTACGGGTTTAGTCAGGTTAATGTTAGGTTAAGGGTAAAGTCAAGGTTAAGGTTATGATTATGGGAAGGTTAAGGTTAAGGGGTTAAGGTTAGGTTAAGTTAAAGTCAAGGTTAAGATTAGGTTAAGGTTAAGGTTAGGGTTATGGTTATGGGAAGGTTAAGGTTAAGGTTTAGGTTATAGTTAAGTTCAAGGTTAAGGTTAAGTTTATGCTTAAGGTTAAGGTTAATGTTAAGGGTACGTTATAGTGAAGGTTAAGGTTAAGACCAGTAACCTTAAACCTTAACCGTAACCTAACATTAAACTTAACCTTATGTTAACCTTAACCTTAACCTAACTATAACCTTACCTTAACCTCTTAAACTTAACCTTAACTTTGGGTTAAGGTTAAGGTTAAGGTTAGGGTAAGGTTAGGGTAATGGTTCAAGTTAAGGTTAAGGTTAAAGGTTTGGTCAAGGTTAGGGATAGGTTATAGTTAAGGTCAGGTTAAGGTTAAGATTAGGTTATGGTTAAGCTTAGGTTAAGGTTAAGATTAAGGTTAAGGTTAAGGGTAAAGATAAGGTTATGGTTAAGGTTAAGGTTAGGGTTAGGTTATAGTTAAGGTTAAGGTTAATGTTACGTTAAGTGTAAAGTTAAGGTTAAGATTAAGGTTTGTGTTATAGCACCATTTTTCACCCTCATGTGATTCATGATTGTCTTTATGGATTTGGGCACCCATTCCTACAGACTTGAACAAAATTCACTAAAGAACAATGTTAAAATTCCCATACGCGATTATGCCCAGACTTTTCCATGTGTATACGCGAGTCCACATGTACTTTTCCACGTATGCCATTAAAATCATTAAAAAATATATAAAAATTCTCTATTTTAGAGCTGGGTTGATGGTTACTCCAGTAGTTCAACCACCCTAGCACATGGCCAACTGTTTCCAATTGATTGAAACTACTTTGAGGGAGTATAAAAGCCCCTCATGTGCATGGCCTAAGGGAGAGAGAAATTTTATAGATATTATACTCTGTTGGAATCCCAATTCAAGTCTGATTCCCCGTGCCTCCTGCACTTTCCCAGATTTATACAGGAAACCCTTGTTTCCTGGAGATGTTCATCCTTTTATATGCCATCTCGAGTGCACAAGTCTTGAAAGTATCTTAGTGAGGCAAGGGCGGCATGGATCCGGACGACGGTCTGCTCGAAGATCGTGGAAGGATTCAGGTGATCTCTCCACTCTTTACTTCTGTACATGATGTTCGTAATAATGAAGAACCATCTTGTTCCTAAACTTCTATGTTAGTATCTATTTGTATATGAGAAAAGATTTATTATTAAGCATTTATTATCGTTTATATCATATTTCACATGAATTACACTAACATTTAGGAGAAGTATATGCTATACAACTAGGTTTCCGTGCACGTTCTTTCTTGTTTTCCAGGTTAAAGGAGGAAGAAGTGTTGCTGGGGGTTTGGATCCCATGGGATCTACATCGAACGTAGGACTATGGGTGAGTTCTGCTATCATTGTTATATAGTTTTTTGCATTCAAGTATGGTTGTGTGTGAGTCCTTCTGAATAGCATGCCCTGATCTGTGGAGGTTTTGACCCAAAAAACCTTTAGAGTGATTTTCCCCGAAACAGAACTGGCGACTCCGCTGGGGACCAAATTTTTGTGATTCCCCTGTTGGGTGGTTTCAGCTGTTTGATAGGTTTCCAACAGTTTTAACTTTTATTTCCAGTCCAGTTAACTCTTTCTCAGTCAGACTGAAGTCCTGGTTCCTTATCTAGGCTTGATCTTTTTTATTTTTTATTATTTACCTTTGCATACGTGGGTTTGTCTGCACACATACGCGTATACACGCATTTTTTGTTAAAGGGAGTCGCGTATACGTGTGTTTCCTTTAACACAATCGCGTATGCACGCTTGTTTCAAAACTGTAAAGTCACGTATATCTGGGTCAATTTTGAAATTTTAGGTTTCTTGGGTTTTTAGTATTGTCTGCCTATGGAGGCCTATTTCTACAGTGTCTTTTTATCCTCTGGATTGTGTTGAAAGTGGTCTTGCATCCTTTCTCTCTCTTGTTTGGTTGAAAACTAGCTTATCTGGCAAATATTGTTTCTTGTGCTGGCATTTCTGGTTCAAGTACCAAGACCTCTTCCTGGGGATTCTTGGCTATTCTGCTTCATCAGAACAGAGAGCTTCTACTCATTTAATCTTTCCTACCTTTGTGTCTTACTTTGCACTTCGATTTTTTCCCATTTCTTGGTTGGTTTTCTTGAGTTCAGTTGACTAGGTCTTGTTGCAATTTTTGAAGATTCTTTCTTGGTTCTTTGAAGTTTTTGTTTGCTGCAAGGTTGTACTATTCTTCTAGGCTGAGTGATTGAGTTTCTTGTCTTCTTGTGCTCATATAAATATTGCTACTAGCTAGCCCTATAAGATTTGGAGCATTTTTGAAGTTTTTGCTTGAAATTCAGAGTTGTTTGGCTTGGGATTTGATAGTTTTTCTTGGTTTTTTTGAACTCTTCTTTTTATAAAATTCAAAAGCTCAAAAAACTTTTTGTTTTATTGTTTGCTTTTGTTTTGCATTTTTGTTTTCGTTTCGTTGCATCTTTTGAAGCTTTGTTGAGGTTTCTTGCCTTTGGTTTTTGACTTGATTTTGGGAAAGGAATTGTCATTGGTTTCTTCCTCTTGTTTCAAGCGTTTTTGGTGTTTTTATATTAAGAGTTTCTGATTTTGGGAACTAGCTTTCTCGACAACCAAAAAGAGATAGAACTGAAGGATCTTTGGGAAATTTCTCTCTGCTTTAGTACATTTTGCATCTTAGAATTTGCATGCTCTTAGTGATTTGCATCAGGTGCACTTAAGCATTTAGTCATTTTCATAGTTTTTGTGAGTGTGAAGTTTGTTATCTGAAAAGAAAAAAAAAAAAAAAAAAATTAGTCTCGTAGAACCTGTGTAGAAGTTGCTTTTCATCGAAAGACAATTACTGCATTTACATATAGTTTGGTTTTTATTAATTTCTTTTCTACGTCAAAACACCACAAGTTTCATTTATGTATCCCTTTGAATTAACGTAACAACCAATTAAAATAAGCGATATAATTTAAAAGCAACTAGAAAGTTTTTATTAAGTGTCATACACCAACTAGCTAGGTTGTAGGGCCTTGGATTAGCTGAGTGGAGAGTTAACTCTCCAAGGCCGCTCAAACAAAACATAAAAGTTGATTAATTGAGCGAAATCCAACTCCGTTAGGTGGACCGAGAAAGCTCTCCTCTAGAGAGTCAAGCGCGAGGGGAAGTGAAGGCTGAGAAGAGAGATACACCCTCTCTGATTTGCTGAATCTAACCTCAAGACCATTCCGCCTGGCTTTTGACACAGATTGGTGCCCATAATTGCCACTCCTAGGTTCCACACAGGTGACTGTGGGGGGGAATACCCGTGGTACCTGAGGCAGACATCATATCACTTTCAGCAGTACTTCTGGGGGGTGCCCTTGCGAAGCTTGGGTACTTGTGCCAGCAAAGGTTGTTGTTAGGAGGTCGGCGTAACTGTTTCTGTTACCTTCGCTAGTAGGCCTGGGCCGTAACTATCCCAGACTAATTTCGGGAGGTCCTATATTTCGCTTTCCTGTATTTTGGTGTCTGGTCCTAATCACCCAGAGCGGAAATACTTGAAGGTTTTTTGCTTGATTGTATCTCAGGTATTTTTCTTGTAGTGAGTGCTCTTTTCTCCTAGCTTGCTTAGCTTTATATTTTTTGAGTCTAATTAAAATTTGCTAAAGTGGCTGATCAAGCGCCTCGTCAATCGAGGAGAATCCAGGGGTTATCTCCTGAGAGTTCAGAGCCTTCTTCAAGAAGGTGTAGGAGTGATTTAGCAGGTGGGTATCACCCTGTGACGTGTGACGCAGTGGAGAGAGATCCTCCACAAGGGTCTGAAGGTTTCATAGTTGATTCTGGTGTTGGTTCTGAGAGGAGCGCTCCGCTCACCTCGCGAGTTTTATTTCCGTAGGAAGAAGAAGTTCAAATAGAGGAAGTACCTGAACCCTCTGTGTCACTTCCATCTCCTCTTCCTCCTGATTATCTACTCATTTCTGAATACATCGGACCTGAGTCAGAGAGACCGGAAGATCCTCCGTATTATACATACCTTTCGATGGCCACGACTGGGAACGCGGCTTCTGTTGTGAGTGCTACAGGCATTCAGACTCCTGCTTCTGTTGAAGGAGGGGGAACTATTGCTATATCTTCGATTGCTTCTAGTACTGCTGTGTTTGGCTCTGGTTTCACCCAAGCACATGCTTCCCAATCTGGTCCCTTCTGTTTTGGAATGCCCACTAGTGGGATTCCTTCTTTTTCCTTTTCTGCTGCTACAGCTGCATCTACACCCATGTCTTCCATGTCTAGTGGATCAACTTCTTTTCAAGGGTTCCCCTTCGGAAATGGACATATTCCTAGTTCGAATCCTTCTTTAGGGTCATTTCCGTTTACTTCTCAGACCCAGAGTTTCAACCCTTGGTCTGGAGGTCAGAATTCGACTACTTTTACAGGTTGGAACCCTGTATTCACCACAGCGGGGGCAGGGAATCAGTTTTACGCTGGTCACCAAGGGAATGCTTCTTTCCCTTCATCGAGTGCTTATCAGACCTTTTCCCCTCTTTCTAATGCCTGGAACCCCTATCAGGGGCTTTCCTCTTCATTTCATACTTCAGTGGGGGGAACTGGTCCGGTCTTTGGTAACTTTGCGTTGGGAGGAGGTTCTTCTCCTTTTTCTACGAGTTCTTTCTGGAAACCTGGTGCCTCATCAAATCCAAGGTATTCTTTTCAGAATGTTGGGAATTCATCTTATCAAGGATGGAATCCTCAGGCTCTGCCTCGTTTACCTTTTCTGGCAACGTTAAACTTGCCAGATCTATCGAAATTGACTAATGATCTGATCCGTTATAGTCCAGGGTGGCCTCCGGTTCCCACCAAACTTCCTTCAGACATTCTAAATTTTGAAGGAAAGAATGGAGAGGATCCGGCTGATCACATCACCACGTTCCATTTATGGTGTTCTTCTAACTCCCTGATCGATGATTCGATTAGGTTGAGATTGTTTCAACGCACCCTAATTGGAAACGCTACCAAATGGTATATTGAGCTAACTGGGGGCAGTTTTTCCACATTTGGAGAATTGGCTGTTACATTTCTAAACCATTTCCAGTTACCTGTCCGATATGATGCCGGGACTGAACTCCTAGCTAATTTTAAGCAGGATGACACAACCCACATTTCTGACCACATTCAGGAATGGCAGAGAAGGAAGAGGCTTATTAAAGCTCATATTCCAGGAGAATTCCTTTTGGAATGGTTTCTGAGATCTCTGCAGTCAGATATTTCGAAAGATGTATCTCTCTCCGATGTATTTTCTGAGGAGCAGGCCATTTTTAGGGCCCAACAGTTGGAACTGATATATTCTCAGTCTAGGGTCCTCCATAAATATTTGCCCAATGCTCCTCCCTCCAAATTAGATTTATCCAAAACTAAGCCTGGTCCTCATGGTGATGGACTTATTGGGTCGATCAATAGTGGTGCAGCTAGCCTGCTTACTCAATTGCAGCAGTTGTCTTTGCAATCTGCTCCTTCTGGTTAGGTTGTGCCTGCTGAGTCATCGCCTTCCCAATCTTTGTCGATAAATGCTGTCCAAACTTCCAATCCCAAGGGAAATCAACAATCCAAAGGGAAGAAGAAGGGACAAAATAATAAAAAAAAGGGCAAGAATGGGAAGGGTAATGTGAATAAAACCAACGAGCATGTTGGTGAGGGTCAAAAGGATAAAAAGAAAGTGAATTTTCCATGCAAGCTGTGTGCTGGAGACCATCTTACGCACCTTTGCCCTAAAATTCAGGATGCGCAGTGCTTGTTAGCTCAGCAGGGTTCTTCCAGTTCCCAGGCTGTGTTAACAAACCCTTTTCCCCAAGGGCAACAGCTAGTTGTTAGCGCAAATCAAAATCTCGGGGCTTCCTCTAGGGGTACCCAGGAAGGGGAAATTCCATCAAACATATTCATGATGAGTGCTCACGTGGATGTCGCTACGAGATCCCGTGATTATGGCGGAGAAGAGTCTTCGAAAGCTAAGGATGCTCCTGATGCTACTGAGCCGCTTCACATTACAAGGCCTACTGTTGAGCCTATGCCTCAGATGCCCAAAGCATCCACTAAGCGTTTGACGATTAATCCAAACGCTAGGGCTGCCCAGAACTACCTTATTGTGGAAGATCTAGCGCAGAGTCCTTGTGCCATGTCGGCTTTAGAGGTGCTCCAGTCTTGTCCAGCTCAGCACATTGCCTTGCTCACTGCCATTGGGGCTATTGATCCAAAAAATTCTCTTATGATTACATTTGATATGACTAATTTTAAGAACATACTCCCCCATCATATGGATTTTCATATTAAATCATCGTACCGAAAGTGCAATATCTTTCGGACGGTTGTTGATGAGGGTGCTTCCACATGCGTGATGTCTCTCACATGTTGGAAGACGATTGGATCTCCCAAAGCTGTTCCATCTACCACTCTTCTGACTGCGTTTGATGGTCATTCTCATAGACCGCATGGTATTGTCCCAGCTTTGCCTATCTGTGTTGGGGGAAAAACTGTGAATATAGAGGTTGAGGTAGTTGATGCAAGCTTGGACTACAACCTTCTGTTGGGGAGAAACTGGATTTATGAGATGGATGCCATTGCATCCTCATTATTTCGGATTATTTGTTTCCCTCATGAAGGGAGGATTGTTACAGTGGACCAACTGGACTGTCCTCCTGTAGACCCGAATGCGTCTACTGACTCATCTGTCCCAAAGTTGGATAATACTAAGGCGCCTGTTGAGAATTTAGGGGTTGGAATGTATTCTTCCTTGATGGGTACTTTTGATATTCCTCCTCCTACGATTCATATTAATGCAATTTCATCCTCCAAGGCTCCTCTTCGAAGAGAGTTCTTCAAAACTCATTATTTTTCAGACCCTTGGACCTTACCTTCCCCTACAGCCACATTAGCGGAAGGTCAAGTGGGTGGAATGGCATTTCCAATGTCTGCAGATGATATTTCTTATCATTCTATTGTTGACTCTGCAGAATCCATCCCAGCTCCTCTCTCACCGGAAGAGTTGGATGCAGATGTGGCTCCGGCTTGGGCACTTAGTTCTTCTTCTACCCAGGATTTCCTTGATACCACTCTTCCATCTGAAGAGGCCATCCCGGAAGCTATGACTGGTATAGACAGACCGTGGGATGATTTTCATCATCGGTCTTAATTTTTACCTGATTTGAGCGAAGTTGAAACGAGTTTTCCAAGTCCTCCGTCTCCTAGTCCTGTTCACCCAGTCCTGAACCCTTTAGCACCAACACAGGTTTATGCTGAAGGAAACATGGCTTTTATTTCTCCTACTATCCCGGTGAACATTTCCAGGGATCCCAATATTATTGAGAATGTCTTCATCGGAGCTGAATGTTCCCGTGAAGAGATTCAGATTTACACCGAGCTCTTTAAAGAGTATAGGGATGTATTCGCTTGGTCTTATGAGGAAATGCCTAGTATAGATCCATCTATTGTCCAGCATGAGATCAAGACTTACAAAAACACTAAGCCTGTGAGGCAAAAACTTCGTCCGATCAATCCTAGGAAGGCAACAACAATAAAAGTTGTTTGTGCTCAACCTAGTCTCCTAAATTGAGTTCATTTAATTGTCAACCAGGGTTGGTAAACTGCTGAAGTGAAGTGCACTGTATGTGCCTAGGTGTTTGTTTCCTAATGCGTTGTGTTTAGTGTTTTATGATGTTTTTGGTCTTTTGATGGTTTTTATGTTCACAAGGAAAATGACTAAAATGCTAGTGGAAAGAAGCTACTTGTTAAAAACAGAGTGAAGCCTAATTGGTTGATGACAAATGACAAATGAAAATACTGAAACAGAATCAAACCTAAACTATGACTAAGCATAATACAAAGCTTGATAATGACTTCAAGAAAATGAATCAAAACATAAACTTAACTTGTCAAATTCTTTCATCAAAGGTATTTTGGGAGAGCTTGAGAAATGGTCAGCTAAGTATACAAATTATCCTAACTAAACAATTAAACAATCATCTTATAATGATACAACATTTTATCCATGATTAAATATTTTTTGAAACATATTTGGAGAAAAATATTGTTAACATCATAAGATCTCTACTCTAAGACTAGCTCCTAATTCTATTCTACAACTTAGTTTAACATCACTAAACCTTATTCAAAAGTTATGGATTTCTTTTTAAAGTAGTCTTTTGAGGAAAGGTTTTGTTTATGAAGAAGTTGCAAAAGTACTTCAGGCCTTGAGATGATATTGTCTTCTGTTCTGATGGTTATGAGTCAATTATGGATTTGGAACAAAAGAGATTTTGTAAATAATGAAGGTCGTATTGTTTAAGTTTAACAACTAATGTAATCTAATATGCAATGGATGACAACTAAATGTGGAATGAAAATACAATGAGCTAAGCTAAAACTGAACTAAGATGTCACTAGTCTAAAACAGTGCTGAACTAACAAGCCATTATCAAACTTAAAAAAAAATAACAGAGCATGAATTGAATGCAATTTGACTCCGGAGTACCCTAACTAAGTTATCATGCATTAATCTATGGGATTCTACATCCTTTTTTGTTCATGAATGGTATTTTGGAAGAGCTTGCTAGAACAATCTTGGTTGTACAATTCAGTGCAAATGCAAACATAAAGACTGAAAGAAATTTAAAAACTAAGACATCACAGCTATCTCCTACCCATCATTATGATATTTTGGAAGAGCGTTTTAAGAGTAAGATCAGCTATGCTACTTAGTGCAAACAAACAACTGAAACATTCAGTATCACAGTCATGCCTTAGACATCATAAGGATTTTTTTGGAAGAGTTGGTTTAGTATAAGTTCAACTGTGATAATGAACAAAAGAAATTACAAATAAATCCTACAACACTACAGCCATTTCCCATTCATTATCATGATCTTTTGGAAGAGTTTATTCTTTTAGAAGAATTTATTAGAACAAGTATAGCTATAGTGGCTAATGAAATTAACTATGAACTCAAACTTCAAAAACGTGAAAACGACTAAGATACTTATCTAGATTACGAAAGTAAAGCCGTGCAGGAGGCAAGGGCCCTCTACCACCAGACGGAATCTAACTCAAAATCAACTCAACGTGTTCAAAGCAATGTTGTCTTCTTCATTAAAGGAGAATAACTTGAAATAGAGTAGTCTCGGTCTTCAGAAATATAGCAGTCAATACATGGAATCTAAGCAAAATCTAGAGCTTGTTTCTCGGTTTCCTGAGTGCTTTTATAACAAATCTACATAACAGAACTTGCAACAATACGGGGATCATTGTCTTTCCTTATCAAAATTGTACTAGGACTCTAAAGATGGTAGCATAAAGGGAAAAAGGACATCTGGACTAGGAAAGTCCTATTAGAATTCTGCCTCCTTGAATGAGTTCCCACGTACCAAAACCACGTCCAGAATTAGGTTCATTCATCATGGTGAGCAACGAACAATGAGGACATAATGTGGAATATACCCATGTGTGGCTTTTCTTGAGAGGACACCTGGAACATGCTTGAACATGAAGACAGCTGCAGAATTTCCGGTTAGCTACGGAATGTCTGCATTCTCCAGCTAGTTTCAGTCAAAATGCATTACAATGACAAAATCACAAAAATTAGCAAGGTAGCCATGTTAGTCATTCTAAAAGTAAATTTAACTAATTTCATTGATCATTTGGGTCTGGGATAACAATGGAAAAAGGAAAATGAGGTAAAGTAAGATGAAAGAAAGCACAATATTTGGGCTCAACATACCCCCACTGCTAACTTCTTGCATGTCCTCATGCAACTTATTCCATAAACTCAGAGACTTCTGCAAGAACATCTAACCCTCTCCTTCTTCTTTGCCTGGAAATTAAAGGTCCTCTGGGTTTTCTGATGACTAGTTTGAACCTTAAGTTGATAAGTGCCCTCATTAGCTTCTTGTTCCTCTTTTTCAACTTTTCATTAGCCTTTTCCACTTTGTCCATTTGTAGAGATAAGGTTGAGTTCATACTGGTTTTGAGTTTGACTTGTTCCTTCAGAATATCATTCTCATTTTTGATATGTCTATTACTCATACCTATCCCTTCTTAACACATCTATTTCAGACAGTGGAGGACTAGGGGTTCTATCTCTACTCTCTGAAGCTTTCCTTTCCAATGTTTCAACATAGTCATAAACTTCTTGTTGAGCAGGGTCAATTTCAGGGGTTTCTTCATTAAAATCTTCTTCAACATCTTCTTCAATATATGTTTCCTCATCTTCTATATTTATCACCTCTGTTTGTTTGATCTGTGTTTTCCTTAGTTTCCCCCTGAGTCTATGGCTTCTTCTTGGCTGGGATGATCCCTCTCCTTTTTCTGTGGCAGATTTTCTGATTACCCTCTCTTTCTTAAGTTGATCTGAAAATGGAATGTACTTGTTTAAGGGTGCAAGGTATCCATTTTAATTTAAGAAAATGAGTGCAAATACTCATAATTTTAAATTGAGCTATAACTCCAAGTGACCTCTTGATAATGTGAGAATAAACTATTTCCCATACAGAGATGGACTGTAGGGGCATTCACTGGACATGTCACCTCTAAAGAGAGGATGAGTTCCAGAGGCTACCTGGCCCTCTACAGACTCTGTCTAAGGAAATAATATGTAAACACAAATATCAAGATCAATGAAAGAGTTTTGTTTTTAAATTCAAAGTGTTCATTGATCTGTTTTGAGTGTGAATAAGAAAGAGCATATGTTCTGCAATTGGTGTGTAGAGGTTTGATGTTAAAATAACAAGTTTTGATTACTGTATAAACTTGTTTTGGAAAAGCATGCTTATGAAATTTTACTGTTTAAACTATCAGAATCTGGAAATAAATAGCCAAAACACACAGATGAACAGCAGATATTTGTTTAAGCGGTTCACCCCTCTCTTGGGCTACCTCCGCTGGTCCAAAAGCCTCTAATTAGGCTTAGTCCTCTTTTGATTAAAGGCTTCAAATGAGATTACATCTGTATAAACTCCTCTAATGAGAAAATAGACTGCTAAAACAAACTCAGAAGATCCAAATCAGTATAAATAGACTACAAATTCACCTCCATTGGAGGAAGGTAGCCCAATGCAGCAATCTTTCCCCTTAGCTCTGATGGAGTCACTGTCAAAAGCGCTGTAAAATTCGCAGATAGAATGCCCTGATGGCTCTGCAGACACCTCCAACAGCTCCAGAATGCTCTCTACACCCAAAATCAAAAAAAAATTCGTCTTCAAAGGCCTCTCCTAGCAGAAGTTATGGCACAATTACTAAAGTGCCAGTTTCACCTAAACAACCTCCACTAAATGTGGAGAAACAGTGGATAAGGCCGCCAATTGAGGGGAAGGCACCAAAATAAGGAACAACCGCCGAAAAAATTGCCAAACGTGGCCGCACGGTTAAACTGGCAATAAATTTTCTGTTGAGGCGCGTTCATATGGGGCGGATGTTGTAACGGTTTTAAACGGTTTGAATTAATACATATCGTTTATATTAAAAACCCACGTTATAACATAACCAAAGTCGTTAACCCTCCGATCTGCGCGCCGATGAATCTGGGTTGTGGTTCCGCCGGACGGTTCTATGGGAAGGGGGATGGCCCTTCGGGGCTGGCCCCCTTTCGGGCCCGCCCAAAACAACTGCTCAGTTTTTAAACTTCTTTGCCACCATCATAACCAAGTCAGACCTTTGGCCTAACGGTAAGTCGTGTGGATTATATGCGACCGGTCGGTGGTTCGAATCCTGTCGAGCCCAAATAAAATTTTTAACACGCATTTCATTCCACCTTTGGGGCCCACGTGGCGGCCTCCGGGCTAGCCACGTGGCGCCTCCTGATTGGCTGCCAAGGAATATTCCCCAGAATATTCTGCAGAATATTCCCAGAATATTCTGTGGAATATTCTTTTTTTAATAAAATTTTCCACAAAGGCAAATTTGGCATTTTTTTATGGAAATTGAGAAAACTTTGAACTTGAATAACTTCTGCATACGGAGACCATTTTTCGAACCGTTTGCGGTGCCGGAATCAGGAAGACGAGCTCTATCCGGTCATTCAGGTTCAAACCAGTTCTGAGCACCTTCATTTTTGACCATTTTACGACACTTGGTCCTGAGCTCCTGATCACACCTCCCAAATGAGAAGGCTTTTGGTCCCCAAAAGCTTACTGAATCTCTGATCTGAACTGTACAGCACTTGAGGAACAGAAATATCATCTTCCAGTCAGCCAAAAGAGCATACTAATGTCAAAAATGTCCTGCCTTGCTCACTGTCGTCATGGCGACTTTTTGCTGCATACGCCAAGTACTTGTCGAATCCCGACCAAGTTCTTTCGCCAGACAAATCTGAAATTGCAGGAACCAGCAATGAAACTTGCTGATATATAAGCTGAAATATTCCCCTGAACATGTTGACTTGCCAACTGTCACGATGCCCATCCAAGGCACCTCCATTCCAGAAGAAGAACTGCCTCCCAAATGAGAAGGCTTTTACAAAGATGAAACACTTCATCATTTCTCCTCGTTACAATCATGGAGATCAAATTAACTTTTTCCAAGTCAATATTACATTACATGCATGGTTAAAAACAAAGTAATCAACCCTTCAAGTTAATCACACATACATGTTTAAAAATACAAGGAAATCATCATGATCCCTGTGCTCATGCATCTCATTCTCATGCATGCAGTTTATCCTTCAACTTTCTCTTAAGTACAATCATAAGTACAAGATCCTCAATCACATGTACATGTACTTTCAAAGCTGAAATGAAAATAAATTTTGCTACGATAGAGTGAGTCTCATACTCAGCTTTTCCATCCTGCAACTTGCATTCCTTAACAAAGAAAATGCATTCAATCGAAAGACATGCAACTTTAATTGGATAAGAATTCTAACCATTTCTTACCAATCCATTTCAAAGGTGATTCCTTTAACTGCACATCGATATCAACATGTGTATCATCCTGACACATATCAATGATGGAAACTTCTTTCCCATTCTTGCCATACTCTTTCTCCCACTTCTTCAACTTTTGTGGAAGCATTGTTGGATTCAGAGTCCAACACCTTTCAACAGTATGTCCTTGCTTATGGCAATAAGTGCAACACATGTTCATCTTCTCGACCGCATGATTTGCATTGTTCATTGGAACTTTGGCTTCTTGCCTCCTTTCCTTCAAAAGTTTCCTGTATGTTGCCATTCTTTTCCAACATCTAGAAACACTATGGTTAAACAAACCACAAAAAGAACATGCAATTCTTTTCCAATGCTTGTGTGGAAATTTTCCATGCTTTACATGATCAAAGAAAATATGATTGAAATCAGATTTATACCTTTCTCTTTCACCTTCATTACCTTCATGAGGAGGTGAATCAAAAGAAGAAGAAGTTCCCTTTGGAACACTAACAATCCCATCAATGGTTTTAGAGCTTTCACCACTCCCTTGTTCAAGTGCATGCTGATGCACACCTTCTTCCTTCATGGCTGCTTTGGAACTTTCTCCATAAGATTGTCCATAACCAAGACCCAAATTATTAGGCCTTACCTCAACCATTATTGGCTCAACTATACCCTGTGCATGTTTTCCCAGTCCTTTTCCTTCATATCCCATTTTGGACATCAACTTGGACCCTATGCCTTTGGTATGTTTCTCAAAAGAACCAAGTTCATAAACATTCTTATAAGAATTTGAATACAAACTAGAATTTTTTACCTCTTCTTCAAGCTGATACTTGGCTAAAGCTTCTTTGGAAACAAGGAGTTGTGTCTCCAACTCATGCATCTTTTCCAGCTTCATGTTTGCAATACGAAGTTGGCCTTCCATTACCTGCAATTGGTCAGAAAGCAACTGCTTCTCTTCCCTCATGGAATTCAACTGCTCTTGAAGTCTAGAGCTCTTTCTTTCATCCTCATACATTTCTTTCACCATATTCATCATGATGAAAAATTCTTGCTTCAAGCCTTCATCAAAAAATCTTGTGAAGGAGGACGATTTTGAGAACTCACTTATGAAAGTTGTCATTATAAAAATGAACAAAAGAGCTTCAGCAAACTCAAACAACAAGTAGTTTGCAAAATAATAAAGCAGTCAATCTTCAACACTGCTTAAGACACCTTTCCAGCTACACAATCAAGCTAGTGATGTCAGTCAAGCAAACCAACTTTGCAACCTGCTCTGATACCATCTGATCTGAAAATGGAATGTACTTGTTTAAGGGTGCAAGGTATCCATTTTCATTTAAGAAAATGAGTGCAAATACTCATAATTTTAAATTGAGCTATAACTCCAAGTGACCTCTTGCTAATGTGAGAATAAACTATTTCCCATACAGAGATGGACTGTAGGGGCATTCACTGGACATGTCACCTCTAAAGAGAGGATGAGTTCCAGAGGCTACCTGGCCCTCTACAGACTCTGTCTAAGGAAATAATATGTAAACACAAATATCAAGATCAATGAAAGAGTTTTGTTTTTAAATTCAAAGTGTTCATTGATATGTTTTGAGTGTGAATAAGCAAGAGCATATTATCTGCAATTGGTGTGTAGAGGTTTGATGTTAAAATAACAAGTTTTGATTACTGTATAAACTTGTTTTGGAAAATCATGCTTATGAAATTTTACTGTTTAAACTGTCAGAATCTGGAAATAAACAGCCAAAACACACAGATGAACAGCAGATATTTGTTTAAGCGGTTCACCCCTCTCTTGGGCTACCTCCGCTGGTCCAAAAGCCTCTAATTAGGCTCAGTCCTCTTTTGATTAAAGGCTTCAAATGAGATTACATCTATATAAACTCCTCTAATGAGAAAATAGACTGCTAAAACAGACTCAGAAGATCCAAATCAGTATAAATAGACTACAAATTCACCTCCATTGGAGGAAGGTAGCCCAATGCAGCAATCTTTCGCTTTAGCTCTGATGGCTCCACTGTCAAAAGCGCTGTAAAATTCGCAGATAGAATGCCTTGATGGCTCTGTAGACACCTCCAACAGCTCCAGAATGCTCTCTACACCCAAAATCAAAAAAAAATTCGTCTTCAAAGGCCTCTCCTAGCAGAAGTTATGGCACAATTACTAAACTGCCAGTTTCACCTAAACAACCTCCACTAAATGTGGAGAAACAGTGGATAAGGCCGCCAATTGAGGGGAAGGCGCCAAAATAAGGAACAACCGCCGAAAAAATTGCCAAACGTGGCCGCACGGTTAAACTGGCAATAAATTTTCTGTTGAGGCGCGTTCATATGGGGCAGATGTTGTAACGGTTTTAAACGGTTTGAATTAATACATATCGTTTATATTAAAAACCCACGTTATAACATAACCAAAGTCGTTAACCCTCCGATCTGCGCGCCGATGAATCTGGGTTGTGGTTCCGCCGGACGGTTCTATGGGAAGGGGGTTGGCCCCCTTTCAGGCCCACCCAAAACAACCGCTCAGTTTTTAAACTTCTTTGCCGCCATCATAACCAAGTCAGACCTTTGGCCTAACGGTAAGTCGTGTGGATTATATGCGACCGGTCGGTGGTTCGAATCCTATCGAGCCCAAATACAATTTTTAACACGCATTTCATTCCACCTTTGGGGCCCACGTGGCGGCCTCTGGGCTAGCCACGTGGCGCCTCCTGATTGGCTGCCAAGGAATATTCCCCAAAATATTCTGCGGAATATTCCCAGAATATTCTGTGGAATATTCTTTTTTAAATAAAATTTTCCACAAAGGCAAATTTGGCATTTTTTTATGGAAATTGAGAAAAATTTGAACTTGAATAACTTCTTCATACGGAGACCATTTTTCGAACCGTTCGCGGTGCCGGAATCAGGAAGACGAGCTCTATCCGGTCGTTCAGGTTCAAACCAGTTCTGATCACCTTCATTTTTGACCATTTTACGACACTTGGTCCTGAGCTCCTGATCATAAGTTGTCTCTTAATTTGAGTCAACTTCTCAGAGATTATTTCTTCACTACTTTCTTGTACTGTTTTGTCAATTTCCATTTTAGAGGCTCTCCATTTTCTGCTTCTCCTTGTAGGCTGATGTTCAGGTGAGGGCTCTTTTGGTTCCTCAAAGTGATTTCTTACCAAGAAATTATCCCAAGTGTCTTTTGTTTTGGCTAAATGGTGTTCAATTAAAATCTTAACCAAGCCATGATGGTATAGAGTTGTCTCTAGGAATTAGACTCTCCTTTGAACACCAGAAGCCATCTTTTTTAAACTTTGAAGCAAGAAATAGGGCAAATTTAACTCTTCCTCCAGAAAATGCATTATCAACCTAATATGGTAAACATAAAATGTGCCATATCTACCTTCACAAGTGATAATTTTTTGTAGAATAAGAAATATGTTTCTCCGTTTATTTTTTAATGCAGAACTTGGAATTCCCTTTTTAAACACAGTGACATCCATACCTGGTGATTTTAGGATTTGCTTCCATGATTCATTATGAAATTCTTTGTTTTTAAACCATCTCTCTCCATGTCTAAGCAATCATGTTGCTTCTGCAATAAAAACCTCTGTGACAGTGAATTTAACATCTCCAACTTCGACCTCGGCTCCTTTAAATGACCTTGCAAATGTTTTAGTGACTTCTTTGTGGAAGCCATTAAATTTCTCAAGAAATTGTAGCCATCCTACCTGTTGCAACATTTCTCTACTTTGAGGGTATCCTTCCAGGTATTTTTTGCCCACTGGTTCAGTTCTTACAATGAGGCCCATAATTCCTTTCTTCAATCTTCAGATTAGTACTCTTTCTGCTCACGGAAACAATAACTTCAACCTTCAAACTGATGTACCTTTGGTTCACGGTGATAGTGCTTCAATTTTCAAACTGATAT
The DNA here is from genome assembly GCA_034641835.2 of Pinus albicaulis. NCBI lineage: Eukaryota > Viridiplantae > Streptophyta > Pinopsida > Pinales > Pinaceae > Pinus > Pinus albicaulis. The sequence goes on from JAXQQM020064735.1 coordinate 38,291, forward strand.
ATTTCTGCTTCTCGGTGACAATGGCTTCAAATTCCACACTGATATATCTCTGCTTCTCGGTGACAATGGCTTCAAATTCCACACTGATATACCTCTACTTCACGGTGATAATGCTTCAATCTCTGCTCACGATGATAGTGGTTTGATATTTCAAACTAATATACCTCTGCTCACGGTGATAGAGATATCTCTGTTTTGCAGAATGAAATGATGAAGGGCTGGCTACGGAATGGAATGATGGAAGTAGTTATGGAATGAGTTAATGAAGTGAGGTGAAGAAAAAAAATTAATGAGTGAAAAGACTGCGGGGATTTTTACAACGGATTCAAAAAATCATCATTAAATGATTTGGCTAGGTGACGTGAGGAAATAAAATACTTCAGCCTTTTTAACCGCTTAAATGATGTTCGGGTATAGAATTTGAAATGAAAGAATTTAATCCAAAGTTTTGCGGAGGGTGTATTTGGTATGATCAACAAAAATAATCAAAACAACTTTTTAAAATGATTCATAACTAGACTATACTAAAGTTTTTATGAAATGCCATTATAACCAGAACTTTTTACCTTTTCTTTTTGTGGTCTTTGTATACTTGTTCTCCTCTAGAAAAGTCTTCATAATCCTTCTTGATTTTACTTGTTCATGGATATACTGGATCATCTTGTTGCAATTCAAATGTTTGTTGATCAATGCCTTCAGGATCTGTAGCTGCGGAATGACTGTCTGGCTGCGGAAAGTCTGATTAGCTGCAGAATATCTGTTTAGCTGCAGAATGTACCTGTGGAGAATTTTTAATCATGGAATGGAGTGGTTTGGAATATACATAGAATATTTTATGGAATGAGTGAAGATAGGTGATGAAACATGGTATAATGGAATATGTATGAAGTTAATGATGGAATGGGATGATGGAATGGGATGGATTCAATTCATGAAATGGAGTGGAAGAATATAGGAGATGGCCTGCAATCCATGACATGTGTTATTAGTTTTACAGAAAAACATCAAACTTTAAATTTTGATATGGAAATGAGGTGGATGAAGTATGGAATGAGATGAATGAAATATGGAATGAAGTGAAGTATGAATGAATGAATGAAATGGAGTATGGATGGACAAGTGAATGAAATGAAATGAAATGAGATGGATCATAAGTGCAATGGATCTGAAATTATGATTTTGTAACAGCTGCTTGCAAAAACAAAATGGAAAAGTTAGAGTGTCAGAAAGACTCTGATTTTCACCCTATCTTTTCTGTATAAACATGCCAATCAATGATTGGTTTTCATGTTTATAATTTATTTATTTATTTATTTATTCAAAAGAAATGCTTCAGAAAATTCAATCAAGTTGATGACGAAGAAAGATTCTTCTTCATTAACTTCACATCACTGTTTTCCTGGAACTTCTTGACAAATTCTTCTCTTGAGAGTTGTTTGTGATACAGCTTCAATCTATGACCATTCACAAGAAAAGTGACCTCTTCTTCATCTATTGTCCTGATTTTTACTGCTCCATTGTCAAAAATTTCAACAATTTCATATGGCCCAAGCCAATGTGTTTGAAATTTACCTTGAAAATCCTTGAATTTTGAATCAAACAAGAGAGCCCAATCACCTTCTTTGAATTTCTTCTCTTTGATGTACTTATCATGCCATCTAGTTCTTTGCTGTTGGACTAGACTTGTTTTCTGAACTGCATCTTGTCTGATCTCGTCCAATTCATTAATCTGCTCCAGTCTATGCTTTTGTGCCTCCGTTAAATCAAGTCCTAGCTGAACTACCATTTTGAAAGTTTGAATCTAGAACTCTATGGGAAACAAAACTTACTTTCCATAAACAATTTCATAAGGAGTATGGCCTGTTGTGTTTCTCCATGTAGTTCTATAGGCCCACAAGGCTTCAGGAAGCCTATCTACCCAATCTCTTCTATGTAAATGAGCAGTATTTGTTAGGATTCCTTCAATGACCTTATTAGTAGATTCCACTTGACCATTTCCTTGTGGATGATAAGGAGTAGATTTTATATGCCTGATTTTGTACCTCTCCATCATTTGTTCCACTAGCCTTGATGTAAATTGAGCTCCTTGATCTGTAACAATTTCCCTTGGGACACCAAAACGAGTAAAAATATCCTCAAAAATAAAAGTAACTACAGATGCTTCATTAGCAAAAAGTAATGGCTTGGATTCTACCCATTTGGTAACATAATCAGTGCAAACTAATATATATCTCTTTTGTCTTGATGGAGGACTAATAGGTCCTACAAAATCCAAAGCCCATTTTTCAAAAGGTTCAATATGTACCTAAGGTTTTAATGGCATCTCACCTGAAGGAGAAGGTTTCCATACCCTTTGGCAACTATCACACCTTTTGACATACTCTTTAGCATCTTTAAACAAGGATGGAAAATAATATCCTAAATTAAGGATCTTATAGGTTGTCCTCTTATCAACAAAGTGTCCACCACAAGGTTCATCATGACATGCTTTGAGAATCTCAGGCATCTCATCTTCCCGAACACATCTCCTAATGATCAAATCTGGACCTGTCTTGTACAACTCATTAGCAACCCATGAATATTTTTCACTATCATAAATGATTTTTCTTTTATCTCTTGCATTCATTATTGAAGGAAATTTTCCTGAAACTAAATAATTAGCAATATCAGCAAACCAAGGAGTTTGAGTAGAAATTGAAAAAAGATATTCATCAGGAAATTGATCTTCAACTGGAGTGTCATCTTTGATGTTTTGGAGTCTAGATAGGAAATTTTCTACTGTGTTTTGTTTTTCAGCCCTATCTAGAATGGTAATGTTGAATTCTTGTAAAAGCAATAACCATCTTATTGCAGAATGATCAATGTGAACAAAAGTTTCATAGCCTGTTATATAGTGTCTAAATTTTTTTATGGCATGAACAACAGCTAAAAACTCTTTTTCAGTTACAGTATAGTTTAACTCTACAGGAGTCAAATTTTTACTGGTATAGTAGATGGCATAAGGAATCAGGTCTTTTTGTTCCAATATTGCTCCTAGAGCTGTATCAGAGGCATCTGTTGAGATATGAAAAGGTAACTTCCAGTTAGGTCCCCTTAAAATAGGTGCTTCAGAAATTTTGGTTTTCAGGGTCTCAAAGGCTAACTGGCAATCAGAATTCCACTTGAATTCACAATCTTTGTTAAGAAATTTGAAGAGTGGAGATGCTATCTTGGTGAAGTTTTCTATAAACCTCTGATAATATCCTGTAAATCCTAGAAAAATCCTAACATATTTTTGATAACTTGGAATAGATAAGTTAGAGATGACTTCAACTTTTGACTCATCAACCCTAATCCCATCCCCTGAAATGTGATGCCCCAAAACAATACCTTCAGTAAACATTATGAAACATTTCTCATGACTAAGTGAAAGATTTTCTTCCTGACATATCTTTAAAACTTTTTCCAAGTTTGCTAAAACTTCTTCAAATGTGTTTCCATAAACTGTGAAATCATCCATGTATACCTCTACACAATCATGTATTAGATCTGAAAAAATTCCTAATACTGCCCTTTGGAATGTTGCAGGTGCATTGCATAATCTAAATGGAAATACTCGGTAAGCATAGGTACCCCAAGGACAGGTAAATGTGGTTTTGTCTTGATCTTCAAGTGCTACTTGGATTTGATTGTAACCACTAAACCCATCTAGGAATGAGAAGTACTTTTTGCGAGCTAATGTATCTAACACTTGATCTATGAAAGGTAAGGGAAAATGGTCTTTAAGAGTAGCTTTGTTTATTTCCCGGTAGTCAACACATACTCTCCATTTACCATTTTTCTTTGGCACAATTATCAAAGGAGAAACCCACTGACTATCTGAAATAGGATAGATGAAGTTGACATTTAACAATTTTTGCAATTCTTCTTTAACAATCTCCCTAAGATTTGGATTCATCCGTCTTTGAGGTTGTCTGATTAGTTTGCAATTTTCCTCTATATAGATGTGATGAGTGCAAGTCTTGGGGCTTATCCCTTTCATGTCAGTGTATTCCCATGCATATGCAGAAGAATGTCTCTGTAATACTTTGACTAACTCTTCTTATTGAGATTTTTCTAGGTTCTTGTTTATATTCAAAGTTTTGCCTGGAAATATCTCACATGTAGAGCTGCCAAATTTATCCATAGAATGAAGAGACATATGCCTTGATGACAAAAACTCAATATTATATCCCTCTTGAAATGATTCATGTTTGTGTTCTGGAGAGGATTCAAAGTTTTCTAGAGTATTTATAATTTGATTATCTTCACTAATTTCTGAAATTGTGAAGAGAGGTTGTAAATCTTCTTCATCCTCTATCCATTGAGTGTCATCTAGATCTGTAATTGTCCTAGTTGGAGGATATAAAGTGAATTTCTTAGTTGAACTACCATCAGAGATGTACATATCACCGGATCTACAACTAATAAAAGCATCAGCTATAGCCAACCAAGGTCTTCCTAATATAACAGGATGTCCTCCTAGATTATTCTTAGGAGTTAGGATCATGAAATCCACAGGGTACTCCCAAGAATCTAGGGACACTGGAATGTATTCTATTACCCCATCTGGTTTGATCATAGATTTGTCTGTTAATTTTAATAATGTGGGTGTAAAGAGAAGATTAGGAAGTTTCAGTTTATCCATGATTTGTCTACTCATGATATTGATTGCTGCTCCTAAATCAATGAGTGTGTTTTGGATTTCAATTCCATTGATGTGAATTTTAACAACTGGATTTCCTGGGTCAAGATACTTTGGAATAGCAATCTTTCCCATCATAATGTCTACTATTTTTCCTGCCAGTTGAATTTTCTTTGTTTCTCTTATTCTTTTTCTTGTTTTCTTCATACTCAACTCCTTTATTGTTTTGGCTAAAATTGGAATTTCTTTGATGGCTTGTAATAATGGAATTTTAATGCAAACATTTCTCAGCTCATCTAGGAAATCATAATTAGGCACCATGATTTGTTTTTCTACACCTCTATCAATTTGTAGTATTTCCAGAAAGGGAGGTATAGAAGTAGATGTAGATGGTTGCTCTAATACAGGAGTTGAATTTATTGGATCTTTTTGCTTTAATTTTTCAGTGTTTGGGTCTTGAAAGGATGTGTCTTCCTCAAGACTTTTATTCACTCGTAGAGAGTCTTCCTCAGAGTTATCTTGTTCTTGTATAATCACAGAAGGTTTCCTCTTTTCAAGTATTCTTCCAGACCTAAGTTGAACATCACTAAGGTCTAGAGGAGTAATTAAATAAGTTGGAAACTGTTGGCCTTCTATCATGTATGTGTTCTGAGGATTTTTATTATTGGGGTTTGGTATGGGTTGAGTAGGAAATTGATTTGATTTTTGAGGGAATGGTAATGGAAGTGGTTGATTTTGATGTGGTGGGTTCTGATGATGTTGTTGAGGATTTTGTTGAAATTTTTGTTAAGGATTTTGAGGATAAAAATGTGGGTATGGTGGATAGGATGGTGGATACTGATAGTATTGAGAGTATATTCCAAAGGGATTTTGCGCTCCTTGTGCCCAAGCTTGAGATTGATTTTGAAATTGAGGCCAAGGTTGCTGCCAAGAATTCCAAGGTGGAGGTTGATTATACATTTGATCATGGAATCCTTGTGTTTGAGGTCCCTGCCAAGGTCTTCTAGAGATAAAATTAAGAGATTCTGTGGAATCTGTAGGAGTTTCCTCCTGAAAGATAGCTTTGAGACCAGGAAGAGAAGGAAAATTCTTGGTATCATGTTTTTCATAGCAAATGACACATGTCTCTACAACTTTTACATCCAAAGGACACTCTCTCAAGGCATGTTTCTTTCTACATTTGGGACAAAAGATTGCCAAGGCATCAGATTCATCTTTTTGCTTGTTTTTTATCTTAAGGGTGTATATTTGTTCACTAAGACTCCCTAAGATGTCAAATTTAAAATCATCAAGCATATGTCCTATTTCTGATCTACTTACTATCCCAGAAGCAGACTTACTTGCCCTTGCAAGAGCAAGATCTCTTGGACCTTTTACAGTTTTAGATTTCCCTCTTGAAAGGTTGATACATAACTCAGATATTTCAAGTAATGTGAGCTGTGATATAACCCCTTTTCCCATCATGTTAAGGATATCCAACCATTCATCCCTAATTGTTTTCAACAAAAGAGCTTTTAAGGTGTCTTGATCCAGGTTTTCCATTTTTGCTCTTTTGATGTTGTAATGAAATCTCTCCAACAAATCTTCCAAGTTTTCATCTTATTTTTGTAACATCTTAAACACTTCTTCCTTATGATTGACCGGCATACAATAATCCAAATAACTCTCTAGAAATGCGTGTTTCATGTCTTCCCATGTCCTAATAGAACTGTTGATCAAACTCATAAACCACTTCAATGCTGCTCCTTTCAATGTTGAAGGAAATAATTTAAGTTTTTGAGCATCTTGTAAGTAGTCATAAGTTCTACATAGGATTTCAAATTCAAATAGGAAGGTTTCAGGATCTTCAGTTTTAATTCCATAGAAGTTTGGAAGGACAGAGGGTGAAATGTTTTTCATGGTTGTATTGGTTTCTTCATCAATTATAGGGAACCCAAAAGAGCTTCCCATTTCTCTTCTACCTCTTCTTCCATCTGCACCTCTACCTACTTCTCCTCTACCTCTACCTCTACCTCCAAATAATGTGTGTTCTCCATTAAAGACTCCTCCTCCCCCTTCTTCTGCCATGGTTGACTCTCCTGTGGAAGTGGAAAATTTTGTGTCCCTGACAGGAGTCTTTAGATCTTCTTCTAAGGCAGGTTCAGTGGATGAAGTGGAAGGTTTTTCTAATGGAATATCTGATCTTAGGTCTTCTAGAAGTCCAGGATCAGTAAAGGATGGAATGTGGGTCTGAGTCGAAGGTGTACTAGCTCTTGGTCTAGGTGAAACAAGTGGTGTTCTAGGAATCAAATTTATGTTTCTGCTGCTTATGAATCTACCCCTTGAGTCTCTCTCTCTACGCATATAATTGTTTCTTGGAATTAAGAAACAAAGGTTACCTAGTTTTTCACTTCCCCTGCAACGGCGCCAAAATGTTTGTGCTCAACCTAGTCTCCTAAATTGAGTTCATTTAATTGTCAACCAGGGTTGGTAAACTGCTGAAGTGAAGTGCACTGTATGTGCCTAGGTGTTTGTTTCCTAATGTGTTGTGTTTAGTGTTTTATGATGTTTTTGGTCTTTTGATGGTTTTTATGTTCACAATGAAAATTACTAAAAAGCTAGTGCAAAGAAGCTACTTGTTAAAAATAGAGTGAAGCCTAATTGGTTGATGACAAATGACAAATGCAAATACTGAAACAGAATCAAACCTAAACTATGACTAAGAAGAATACAAAGCTTGATAATGACTTCAAGAAAATGAATCAAAACATAAACTTAACTTGTCGAATTCTTTCATCAAAGGTATTTTGGGAGAGCTTGAGAGATGGTCAGCTAAGTATATAAATTCTCCTAACTAAAAAATTAAACAATCAGCTTATAATGATACAACATTTTATCCATGATTAAAGATTTGTTGAAACATATTTGGAGAAAAATATTGTTAACATCATAAGATCTCTACTCTAAGACTAGCTCCTAATTCTATTCTGCAACTTAGTTTAACATCACTAAACCTTATTCAAAAGCTATGGATTTCTTTTTAAAGTAGTCTTTTGAGAAAAGGTTTTGTTTATGAAGAAGTTGCAAAAGTACTTCAGGCCTTGAGATGATACTGTCTTCTGTTCTGATGGTTATGAGTCAATTATGGATTTGGAACAAAAGAGATTTTGTAAATAATGAAGGTCGTATTGTTTAAGTTTAACAACTAATGTAATATAATATGCAATGGATGACAACTAAATGTGGAATGAAAATACAATGAGCTAAGCTAAAACTGAACTAAGATGTCACTAGTCTAAAACAATGCTGAACTAACAATCAAACTTAAAACAAAATAACAGAGCATGAATTGAATGCAATTTGACTTCAGAGTACCCTAACTAATTTATCATGCATTAATCTATGGGATTCTATAGCCTATTTCATCATGAATGGTATTTTGGAAGAGCTTGCTAGAACAATCTTGGCTGTACAATTCAGTGCAAATGTAAACATAAAGACTGAAAGAAATTTAAAAACTAAGAAATCACAGCTATCTCCTACCCATCATTATGATATTTTGGAAGAGCGTTTTAAGAGTAAGATCAGCTATGCTACTTAGTGAAAAAAAACAACTGAAACATTCAGTATCACAGTCATGCCTTAGACATCATAAGGATTTTTTTGGAAGAGTTGGTTTAGTATAAGTTCAACTGTGATAATGAACAAAAGAAATTACAAATAAATCCTACAACACTACAACCATTTCCCATTCATTATCATGATCTTTTGGAAGAGTTTCTTCTTTTAGAAGAATTTCTTAGAACAAGTATATCTATAGTGGCTAATGAAATTAACTATGAACTCAAACTTCAAAAACGTGAAAACGACTAAGATACTTATCTAGATTACGAAAGTAAAGCCGTGCAGGAGGTAGGGGCCCTCTACCACTAGACAGAATCTAACTCAAAATCAACTCAACGCGTTCAAAGAAATGTTTTCTTCTTCATTAAAGGAGAATAACTTGAAACAGAGTAGTCTCGGTCTTCAGAAATATAGCAGTCAATACATGAAATCTAAGCAAAATCTAGAGCTTGTCTCTCGGTTTCCCGAGTGCTTTTATAACAAATCTACATAACAGAACTTGCAACAATACGGGGATCATTGTCATTCCTTATCAAAATTGTACTAGGACTCTAAAGATGGCAGCGTAAAGGGAAAAAGGACATCTGGACTAGGACAGTCCTATTAGAAGTCTGCCTCCTTGAATGAGTTCCCACGTACCAAAACCACATCCAGAATTCAGTTCATTCATCATGGTGAGCAACAAACAATGAGGACATAATGTGGAATATACCCATGTGTGGATTTTCCTGATAGGACACCTAGAACATGCTTGAACGTGAAGACAGCTGCAGAATTGCCGGTTAGCTACGGAATGTCTGCATTCTGCAGCTAGTTTTGGTCAAAATGCATTACAATGACAAAATCACAAAACTTAGCAAGTTAGCCATGTTAATCATTTTAAAAGTAATTTTAACTAATTTCATTGATCATTTGGGTCTGGGATAAAAATGGACAAAGGAAAATGAGGTAAAGTAAGATGAAAGAAAGCACAATCTTGGGGCTCAACAAAAGCTGAGGTGGAGAAGCTGCTTAAGGTGGGATTCATTTTCCCTATTCCTTTGACTGAATGGGTTTCAAACCCTGTTCCTGTAGATAAAAAACAAGGAACAATTCGAGTTTGCATTGATTTCAGAGACCTAAATAAATCATGTCCTAAAGATAATTACCCCACACCATTTATCGATCAGATCATTGACGAGTGTGCTGGTAATGGGATTTTCTCCTTCATGGATGGTTTCTCCGAATATAATCATATTACTATCCATCCTGAAGATCAGAAAAAGACTGCCTTTATTTGTCCCTGGGGTACTTTTGCATACAATAAGATGCCTTTTGGTCTTAAAAATGCTGGGGCTACTTTTCAACGAGCCATGCCATATGCCTTCCACGACATTAAAAATATTATCGAGGCGTATTTGGATGATTTAGCTACTCATTCTCGAAAGAGGATGGATCATCCTGCTCACCTCCATCAAATATTTGAACGGTGTCGTTTCTATAAGATTAGGTTGAATCTGAACAAGTGCATTTTTGCGGTTACATCCGGTCGGTTATTAGGATTCATTGTGTCTAGGGAAGGGATTAGGGTAGATCCCTTCAAGGTTGAGGCAATACTTCGGTTGCCTCCCCCGTCCTCTGTTCGTCAACTTCAAAGTCTACAAGGAAAGTTTATTTTTCTTCAAAGATTTATCATAAATTATGCTGAAGTTACCAAGGGATTTATGAGATTTTTGAAGAAGGGAGTTCCATTTCTTTGGGATGACTTCGCTCAACGCTCATTTGATGCTTTGAAAAAAGCATTGACCTCTGCTCCTTTATTGAGTCCACCTGATTATAGCAAGGATTTCCTTTTGTATCTGACAGTAGTAGAATCTACTATTGGTATGGTTTTGGTTCAAGAAGATGATGCTCTTGCAGAGCATGTTATATACTATCTTAGTCGAGGATTGGTTGGACCTGAACTCCGATACAGCGACTCTGACATTACATTATTCTACGAAAAAATTAGTTTTGGCAGCAGCCAATCCATTTCAATTTGTCCTTAGTAGGCGAGTGATTGGGGGCAAATACAATAGATGGATTATGATTTTGCAGGAATTTGATCTTGAGTTTATGTCTTCCAAGTCCAAGAAATCATTGGTTTTCGCAGAATTGATCTCTGAGTTGCCCTGTGAGGAAGAAATGATCTATGATGAATCCTTCCCGGATGAACATTTATTTCTTATCTCTCCATGGGATCCTTGGTATGGGGATATAATTGTGTATCTCCAGACTGCAAATTTTCCCTCTACTTTTTCGAAAGATGAGCATCATAAGTTGCGTCACTTGGCTAAGAATTACTTGATTATTGGTGACGCTTTATACCGTCTAGGGGTTGATTCAATCCTGAGACGTTGCTTGACTCTCGAAGAAGCTGAGGCTGTGCTGAATGATTGCCACAGTGGAGCTTGTGGTGGTCATTTATCTGGGCTTGCTACAGCCCAAAAGATCTTGCGTGCTGGCTAGTTTTGGCCTTCGATTTTCAAAGATTGTGTGGAGTCGGTCAAAAAGTGTCATCCGTGTCAAGTTTATACTCGAAAAATGCGCGCTCATCCAGCTCCACTTTTTCCAGTCATTACTGTCGGTCCCTTTACAAATTGGGGTATTGATTATACTACTTGTAACCCACCTTCGGCTAAAGGTCACAAGTACATTATTGTAGCAGTAGACTACTTTACGAAGTGGGTCGAGGCTATGCCTACTTTTGGGAATGATGGTGAGACTGTAGCTCTTTTTTTTTCAACCAGGTTATTGCTCATTTTGGTATTCTTAGAGAGATTGTCACTAATCATGGCAGTCATTTTTCAGAATAGCATGATGGTTGAGTTGGCTCTATAATTAGGTTTCTGGTAGGAGCATTCATCTCCGTATTATCCTCAAGCCAATGGGCAAGTGGAAGCCGTGAATAAATCCTTGAACACAATTCTTCAAAGGACAATTGATAAGGCTAGATCCAACTGGCATATTACGCTATATCCTACACTTTGGGCATACACGATGTCAGTGAAAACTGCAACTGGCTTTACTCTGTTTCATCTAGTGCACGGGTTGGAATCCGTATTTCCCATTGAATGTAATATTCCTTCTCTTAAGTTAGTTATTGAACTTCTTCCTGACACTTCTAGTCTTGAAGAATGTCTCCTTCATCTAGAACATCTCGATGAGCAGTTTGAGGATGCCGCCATGATGAATGAAGCGCATAAAAATCGAGTTAAAGTTCAGTATGATAAGGCGGTCAAACCTAGAGTTTTTTCGTAAGGTGACCTTGTTTTGGTCTATGCCCAAGAAAAATATGCCCTGGGGGCAGGAAAGTATAAGTCTATGTGGTATGGCCCCTTTATCGTTAAAAAAGTCCTCAAGAAAGGAGCATATACCTTGGTTGATTTTGAAGGGACCGAGTTGCCGGAGCCCAAAAATGGGCTCTATTTGAAAAATTATTATGCCTAGGCTTCGGCCTGGCATGTTTCTTTTGTATATAGTAGTTTTGCTTTGTACATATCTGGTTTTTCAATCTTTGATGGGATGGTGATGTTTTTGATCTGCTTTGGTAGGTTGTGTCGGATTTCATGAGTCATTTTGGTTTCGCCGATGGTGCTAGTAGACACACCCAGAACTTAGCTTCCGTGGCTTGGGTGCTTCATTATCCATTCGGTCAGCTATTAGTATCAAGAGGGGTCTGCATTGGTCCTGCTTCCAATAACATAGCAGAATACACTACAGTTGTTTATCTACTCTCAAAGGCAATATCTTTGGGTGTTGATTCATTGGTAGTTTTCTTGGACTCTCAGCTGGTGGTGTCGCAGTTGAACAATACTTATCGGGTTCGAGATCCATTTTTACTCCGGTTGTTCTTGAGGGTACGTTTGTTACAAAGATCATTTCATTTTTTAACTTTCATTCATATTTCTCGAGCTGACAATTGGTTGGCAGACTTATTAGCTAATCAAGCAATTGATTGGCACATTAATCATTCCATACAATAAAATTTAATCATCAAAAACATCATACATTTTGATACATTAGTCACACCACATCAAACATCGCTATATATATATCATCAGAGTGTTCAAAAAACTATACAAAATTTGGATCCATAAGTCATACAAAAAATTGGGCTTATGCCCCCGATCATGTTCAGTCTCAAAAAATATACATTCATCTGATACATCATATCTATCTACTCCTGAGGTCCCTGCCCATAAGTTGTGTTGCTATAGAACACGATCACGGTGGAAACTCGGCGGAATAACCGTACCCAGTCTCGGGGCACTCCTACCACCAGTCTTTGGATGGCTTCAGGCATATCTTCCACTGCAGCCATAGGTACTTGGCGGGTTAACCCCTCCAAGTTCCTTTGGACAGCCTGGAGGGTCCTGTCTGAATCTACTGTATCCGCTTCGCCTCTACGATGCTTATGTCGTGGGTATCCTTCAAGTCGCACTGGTCCAATATCTGTTTCATGATCATTTTTAAAATTGTAAGACATTTTGAATCCAATCAAAAACATGTTTGTTTTTCATTTTTCCATATATATTGAAAAAATCCAAAAAATTATATAACTCAAAAATTTCAAACTTACCGACTGTGCCCCATGCTGCGCCTGGTGGAGGGACAATATCTGGATCACCACGAAAGTCCATCCCGACATAGGGATAGTCATCCATAGCGATGATTTGTTCTCTCCACCATTGGAATAACTAATCATCCCAAGTGGTCTGAGGAACTTCACTTCCCCCCAATCTCTTCATCATGTCTGCCCAGCGGGAAATTCTTGGGTCTCTCGGGCTACTGATGGTAGAGATCACTCTCGGTCTCAGCGCTGGAATCTTCTCGAAGAAGAATTTCATCAAAATTGTACCGTATCCAAAATGTTTTGTCTTTGCTTTTCGGATAGAAGTCAATTGTTGCTTCATGTTCATCAGTAGAGCTGTGCGCCAATCATATACATGAGTTAAGCATTCCACTGCTATACTCATTTGCGTCCCTGATGCCTGGTGTAGAGAAGCTGATCCTGATACTCTCCCAATGGTAAAAAGGAGGATTTTTATGTGCAAGTCTCGTAGATCTTTGATAGAAATTTGAGTTCCAAATTTCTTGGAACCCTCTATGCAGTACACATGGACGTAATATTCCATGGTTAACCCTCCCAAAGGCTTGCCGTGCAAGTCTACTGGCTCCCCCCTCTGGGAGAGTCCAGTAATAAAATATATATCTTCCACTTCGATGCGTATGGGCATCTGATCTATAATGAAATAGTCTTCTTCTGGTTCCCAATAGTTCACAAGCATTTCGAGCAACCGGACATTACTCTTCATATTTTGCATTTTAAAAAACTTGAGCAATCCACAATTCCGAAGAATATTCAGTGATACTTGGTCCTGCATGACTTCATTGTCTATTACACTGTGTTCACACTCTCTCCATGATATGGTCATCCTGCAAAATTTCAATAATTCCTTCATTAGCTATGCATTTTTCATTTGGGGCTGCACATACGCGACTTTATTTGTGCAGAGTCGCGTGTATACGCGACTTGGTCATTACCAACCCGCGTATGCGCAAACCCATGATTTTTAGCAAGAGATTCTACGGTGAAAATTCCTAAATTTTAATTTATGAACGGACAAAATGAATAGCAAGGATGGTTGATGAGCTTACCTGACAAATTCAGTGAAGATTGATGGTCGGTTGCTCCTGTTTTGATGAAAGAGGCTTTTTTCTCTGGAGCACTTTTTCCCAAATCAGCAATGTAATAATGAACCAAATATGAGGTAATTTGCCTATTTATGCCCAAAAAGTTGAAAATTTTCGCAAAAATTTGTTATGCTTATTTTTTTCAATCTATCCTAAGCTGCATAACCCAGATGCTTGGAAGTGCCCAGATTGGTATTTTTTCAGGTACATTTTGACGAATTTGAGATTTTTCCCGGTTTTTGATCCACAACTGCTGACCCGTCATGGCAGGTATATGATCTTCACTAGCATATAGGTTAGGGAATCCAATTTCCGTTGCATTTTGTATACTAGTCTCCATTCTGATCACTTGCCATAGGGTCGATCCCATTAGGTCATGAGTATTACACCCATTTCACTCGCCGATTATTTAATCATGACTTGGTGGTAGAGCCTTCCTTTACATGGGCTTCCTAGTTAGTTCCTCGCTATCACTTGTTGCCCATGCTGCATTTTATGTAGGCTCGGGAGTCCTCTTTAGTCCCGCCATGAATTATGTGTTGAAGCTTCATTCTTCTTCTTCCTCACTATCATTTTTCTGGCTATTTCCCTAGAGGCTCCCTGGTGTCGTTAAGTTGTATTACTGCATTGCATATTGGCTACTTGTTTATCCTGGCCTTTAGCCGGCTTCATTTGGACTCGATGTTTAAGCCAACTTTTGACCTTAACTTTCTGTACAAGTTAACCATTGCATGCACTTAGCTATCACGACTTGACACCTTTGTACCCATGGATGGAACGTTCCTCTGAGTATCACTGACCAGTTTTCGCCACCTTGCATTGAGCATAGGATTGTTCCTTTCCCAGGAACTAGTGCATCTGCTTTCTTGATACTCGTTCTGTCCATTGTACCATAGAATTCTTTTATTCTTTTTCAGGCTTATTATGAAAAGACAAAAAAATCAAATATAACAAAAAGAGCGGGAACGGGATGTATCTTCGTTATTTTGATGGCAGTACAGAGTCAGTTTGTCGCCCTTGAACAAAGCACATATACTTATATATATTTCCTTCATTTGGGATGGTTTAGTTTTGACCTAGGTTCAGCCTTTACCATGTTTCACTTGTCAGTTCTCCCCCGGTTGGTTATCTCTTCCAATCATATGGAGAGTTTGTTCTGCCTCCTGCATAACAGACTTATACAGTGTCACTTTTTACTGCCATGGTCATCATGAGTCATGCTTTTGTTCAAGGGAAGTCTAACCAGAGTCGGCCATTCTGCGGTGTCTCTTGACTCATTATTCAGTCGGCCTTCCTGGTCTTGTTAGTATCTTGCTCTATCACATCAAATGTTTTGGTCCGTTGCTCGTGCTGGTTTGAGAAGGTCTCCATTGAATTCTTGCTGGCAGGTTTGTCTCTTATCGACTACGACACATTGCTCTGAGAGCAAACCTAGAGCCGCACCTTGGCCCTATTTCCATCATTGATAGGTGACCTTGTGCTCAGCATTTGATCATCATTATGGGTCTTTGACTGAGTGGTTTCCCTTGTGTTCGACTTCAGCATACATTATCACACTTGGGATTCGTGCAATACCTTGATTTCCATTTAACCCTATCGGTGGATATCTCGCCTCTGTGTCAGCTTTCATTATTGGTTGGTTCAGAGGGTTTATTCCGTGCACTAGCTTCATCTTGTGCATGTCAAAAATGTAGTTCGGTTTGGTTCCATCACTCTACTTCGTCCGATTCCTTCCAAATCTTGTCCTGTGGGTTACACTCGCGTTGGACTGATGTGGGATGCCTTAATGCCTTCCGTCCAACAGATCTTTTCCCATCGACTCTGGCTCATTGCTCTGGGAATAAGGTCTAGAGTCTTTTTGTCAGTACCTTAGGGTTTGCAGTCATCAGTGGCAGACTCTTCGCTATCGACATTGGGGATTCATCATTGCCTCCTGATTGGTAGATTCTTTCAAGTGTTCGACTTCAACTCATTCATTCGCACTTGTCAGATTGTACTGGGGCACCTTGACACTCATTTTCATTATTGGTGGGTTGTCTCGTGTTGGTTAACGGTATACATCATTGACCGGTAATCCAACGATTTCTCACATGGTCAACTTCAGCTCATTTATTCCCATTGTGTAGAATTGTGCCATAGTGATCGGTGAAGACCTCGGGTTGCATCAGCATTTCTTGGTTCACTTTTGACAGTCCATTCAGTTTCTACCAGTGATGCCGTCCACCCTTATATGTTGCAGTTCAGTACAGCAGCATCCTATATGTTGGCTCTCGAGTTGCGTGATTGTACCGTTTGTTCCACCTCTTATGATTCGGTACTTGGAGATTCAGTTACTTATATGATCAGACATCCAGTTGCACCATCTTTGATCAGCTTTCTATATGTGATACTTGGACATTGATTCAGACTTATACTTCCGGGCCATGCTCAGATGATTCATTATGTACTTTCAGTTCAGCTATACTTGTATACATTTTGGATCTATTCTGTACTTTCCATATAATGTATTTTTTACTGAGCATGGGTATGCCCGCCTCAACATGAGTTGACGCTCTATTTTCTTTCATTGGTTTTTGGCAGGCTGAAATCTGGTGAAGTCCTCTCTTGTCCTTGCGAAGTTATTTCTATGTGCATAATACATTTCAGCCATCATTTACCCCTTCTGACCTCATATATTAGGGGGCATCTGTTATAGCATCATTCTTCACCCTCATGTGATTCATGATTTTCTTTATGGCTTTGGGCACCCATTCCTACAGATTTGAACAAAATTCACTAAAAAACAGTGTTAAAATTCCCATACGCAGTTATGCCCAGAATTTTCCGCATGTATACGCGAGTCCACATGTACTTTTCCGCGTATGCCATTAAAATAATTAAAAAATATATAAAAATTCCCTATTTTCGGGCTGGGTTGATGGTTACTCCAGTAGTTCAACCACCCCAGCACGTGGCCAACTGTTTCCAACTGATTGAAAATACTTTGAGGGAGTATAAAAGCCCCTCATGTGCATGGCCTAAGGGAGAGAGAAATTTGATAGATATTATACTCTATTGGAATCCCAATTCAAGTCTGATTCCCCGTGCCTCCTGCACTTTCCCAAATTTATACAGGAAACCCTTGTTTCCTGGATATGTTCATCCGTTTATATGCCATCTCGAGTGAACAAGTCTTGAAAGTATCTTAGTGAGGCAAGGGCAGGACGGATCCGTACGATGGTCTGCTCGAATATTGTGGAAGGATTCAGGTGATCTCTCCACTCTTTACTTCTGTACATGCTGTTCGTAATAATGAAGAACCATCTTGTTCCTGAACTTCTGTGTTAGTGTCTATTTTTATATGTGAAAAGATTGATTATTAAGCATTTATTATCGTTTATATCATATTTCACATGAATTACACTAACGTTTAGGAGAAGAATATGATGTAAAACTAGGTTTTCATGCACGTTCTTTCTTGTTTTCCAGGTTAAAAGAGGAAGAAGGGTTGCTGGGGGTTTGGACCTCGCAGGATATCTATCGAACGTAGGACTACGGGTGAGTTCTGCTATCATTGTTATCTAGTTTTTTGCATTCAAGTATGGTTGTGTGTGAGTCCTTCTGAATATCATGCCCTGATCTGTGGAGGTTTTGACCCAACAAACCTCTAGGGTGATTTTCCCCGAAACAGTTTGGTCAGGTTAAGGTTAAGGTGAAGGTTAAGGTTAAGGATAAGGGTAAGGTTAAGATTAAGGATAAGGGTAAGGTTAAGGTTAATGTTAGGTTAAATTTAATTCTAAGGTTAAGGGTTTGAGAAGGTTAAGGTTATGGGTTAGGTTATAGTTAAGGTAAAGGGTAAGGTTAGGGTTAAGGTTAGGGTAAGGTCAAGATAAGGTTAAGTGTAAGGTTAAGGTTAGCCAAAACTTATCTTAACCTTAACCTTAACTTGACTAAACCCATAACTTGAGCCTTAACCTAACCTTAACCTTGACTTTACCCTTAACCTAACTTTAATCTTAACTTTAACCTTAACTTTACCCTTAACGTAACCATAACCTTAACCTTAACCTTACCATTAATCTTAACCTTAACATTAACCTGGACCTTTACCCTAACCTTACCCTAACCTTAACCTTAACCATAACCATAACCTTAACCTTGACCTTGACCTTGACCTTGACCTTAACCTTAAGGGTAATGTTAAGCTTAAGGTTACAGGTTTAGTCAGGTTAAGGTTAAGGTTAAGGGTTTGGTCAAAGTTAGGGTTAGGTTAAGGTTAAGGTTAAGGTTAGGTTAAGGGTAAAGTCAAGTTTAAGGTTATGGTTAAGATTAAGGGTAAGATAACAATAAGGTTAAGATTAAGGTTAAGGGGGTAAGGTTAAGGTTACAGTTAGGTGAAAGTGAAGGTTGCGGTTAGGTCAAGGTGAAGGTTAAGTTATGGTAAAGGGTAATATAAGGTTAAGCTAAAGATTAGGTTAAGGGTAAAGTCAAACCTTAACCTTAACCTTCCCCTAACCTTAACCCTAACTTGAACCTTAACCTTAACCTAACCTTAACTATAACCTTAACCTTAACTTTACCCTTAAACTAACCTTAACCTTACCCTAACCATAACCTTAACTCTACCCTTAACCTAATCTTAAACTTAACCTAACCTTAACTTTGACTTTACCCTTAACCTAACCTTAACCTTACCTTAACCTTTACCTAACCTTGACCTTAACCTTAACCATAACCTTAACCTTAACCTTAACCTAACCTTTACCTTGACCTTAACTATAACCTAACCCTAACCTTGGCCAAGCCTTTAACCTTAACCTTAACCTGGATAAACCCGTAACCTTAGCTTTAAGCTTATCCTTAACCTTAACCTTAACCATAATATTAACCTTAGGTTAAGGTTAAGATTAAGGGTAAGGTTAGCATTAAGGGTAAATGTTAAGTTTAAGGTTACAGGTTTAGTCAGGTTAAGGTTAAAGTTAAGGGTTTGGTCAAGGTTAGGGTTAGGTTATAGTTAATTTCAAGGTTAAGGTTACGTTAAGGTTAAGGTTAAGGTTGAGGTTATGGTTATGGTTAAGGTTAGGTTAAGGTTAAGGTCAGGGTTAAGTTTAAGGTTATGGTTAGTTTAGGTTAGGTTTCAGGTCAAGGTTAAGGTTAAGTTTAGGTTATAGTGAAGGTTAAGGTTAAGAACCGTAACCTTATCCTTGACCTTACCCTTAATCTTAACCTTAAACTTAACCTTAACCTTAACCTTACTAACCCCGTAACCTTAACCTTAACCTCAACCTTAACCCTAACTATAACCTAACCCTAACATTGACAAAACCCTAACCCTAACCCTAACTTTAACCTTTACTTTACCCTTAACCTAACCTTAACCTTAACTATACCCTTAACCTAATATTAACCTTAACCTAAGCTTAACCTTACCCTTCACCTTGACCATAACCTTAACTTAACCTAACCTTAACCTTAACCTTAACTATAACCTAACACTAACCTTGACCAAACCCTTAACCTTAACCTTATCTTAACCTTATCCTAACCTTAACCTTAACCTAACTATAACCTTACCCTTACCCTTAACCTTGACCTTAATTATAACCTAACCCTTAACCTTAACCTTAACCTGACTAAACCCGTAACCTTCACCTCAAGGGTAAGGTTAAGGGTTTGGTCAGGGTTAGGGTTAGGTTCAAGTTATGGTTTTAGTCAGGTTAAGGTTAGGTTTAAGGTTAAGGTTATGGTTAAGGTTAAGGTTAAGGGTAAAGTAAAGGTTAAGGTTAAGTTTAAGGTTAGGTTAAGGGTAAACTTAAGGTTAAGGTTAAGGTTATGGTTAAGGTTATGGTTAAGGTTAAATTTAGGTTAAGTTAAGGTTAAGGTTTGGTCAAGGTTAGGGTTCGGTTATAGTTAAAGTTAAGGTTAAGGTCAAGGTTAAGGGTAAGGTTAAGGTTAGGTAAAAGTTAATATTAGGTTAAGGGTAAAGTTAAGGTTATGGTTAGGGTAATGTTAGGGTTAAGGTTAGGGGAGGTTAAGGTTAAGGTTAGATTAAGGGTAAAGTCAAGGTTAAGGTTAGGTTAAGGGTAAGGGTGTGGTCAAGGTTAAGGTTTGGTTATAGTTAAGGGTAGGTTCAGGTTAAGGTTAAGGATTTGGTCAAGGTTAGGGTTAGGTTATAGTTAAGTTTAAGGTTAAGGATAGGGAAAGTTTAAGCTTAAGGATAAGGTTAAGGGTTTGGTCAAGGTTAGAGTTAGCTTATAGTAAAGGTTGAGGTTAAGGTTAGGGAAAGTTTAAGGTTAAGGTTAAGGTTAAGGGTTTGGTCATGGTTAGGGCTAGCTTATAGTTAAGGTTAAGGTTAAGGTTATGGGTTTAGTCAAGTTAAGGTTAAGGTTAGGTAAAATTTAAGGTTAGTTGAAGTTTAAGGTTAATGTTATGGTTAAGGTTAATATTAGGTTAAGGTTAAGGCTAGGTTAAGGTCAATGTTAAGGTTAAGTTAGGTTAATGTTAGGTTAAGGGTATAGTCAAAGTTATGGTTAAAGTTAAGCTTAATGTTAAGGGTAAGGTCAAGGTTAAGGTTACGAGTCTTAACCTTAACCTTCACTATAACCTAACCTTAACTATAACCTAACCCTAACCTTAAAAAAACCTTAACCTTAACCTTAAATTAACCGTAACCTTAACCTTAACCTTAACCTAACCTTATCCTTGACCTTAACTATAACCTAACCCTAACCTTGACCAAACCTTAACCTTAACATTAACCTTAACCTTCCCATAACCATAACATTAACCTTAAATTTACCATTAACCTTACCCTTACCTAACAATATCCTTACCCTTAACCTGAACCTTGAGCTTGACTATAAGGTAACCCTAACCTTAACCTTAACCCTTACCTTAACCTTAACTTTACCCTTAACCTAATATTAACCTTACCCTAACCTTAACTGTAACCTTACCCTTAACCTTAACCTTAACCTTAACCTAAGGTTAAGATTATGGTTAAGGTTAAGGTTACGGTTAAGGTTAAGGTTAAGCGTTTGGTCAAGGTTAGGGTTAGGTTATAGTTAAGGTCAAGGTTAAGGTTAAATTTATAGTTAAGGGAAAGGTTAAGGTTAAGGTTAAGGTTAAGGATAAGGTCAAGGTCAAGGTTAAGGTTAATTAAAGGTTAAGATAAGGTTAAGTGTAAGTTTAAGATAAGGTTAAGGATAAGGGTAAGGTTAAGCGTAAGGTTAAGGTTAAGGTTAAGGGTTTGGTCAAGGTTAGGGTTAGGTTACAGTGGAGTTTAAGGTTAATTTAAGGGTAAATTCAAGGTTAGGGTTACGTTAAGGTTAATATTAGGTTAAGGGTAAATTTGAGGTTAAGGTTACATTAAGGTTAAGGTTATAGTAAAGGTCAATGTAAGATAAGGTTAAGGTTACATGTTTAGTCAGGTTAAGGTTAAGATTAGGCTAAGGGTAAGGTTAAGTTTAGGATAAGGTTAAGGTTAAGGGTAAGGTTAGGGTTAGGTTATAGTTAATGTCAAGTTTAACGTTAGGGGAAAGGAAACCCTTAACCTTAACCTTAACCTTAACCTGAACCTTTACCATAACCTTACCCTAACATTAACCTTAACTATAACCTAACCCTAACCTTTACCCTAACCTTACCCTAACCTTAACCTTAACTATAACCTAACCCTAACCTTGACCAAAACTTTAACCTTAACCTTAACCTAACTAAACTCGTAACCTTAAGCTTAACCTTACCTTTAACCTTCACCCTCAAACTTAACCTTAACCTTACCCCCTTAACCTTAACTGTAACTTTAACCTAACTAAATTGGTAACCTTAACCTTAAAATTAGCCTCAATAAACTCATAACCTTAACCTTAACCTTAACTTTACCCTTAACCTAAACTTAACCATAACCTTAACCTTACCCTTACCTAACCTTAACCTTAACTTTACCCTTAACGTTAAAATTTATCTAAGCTTAACCTTA